>JASKGM010000005.1:418157-445326 GCA_034509205.1 Ceratonia siliqua | reverse complement strand
TTGGAGCTCATTTTCATGTATGAATTCAACCCCCCCCCCCCCCCCTTTCATGTTTCCGTCCCTGTATGAATCTATGGATGTATCTGCAGCATAAGCTAGTTCATTTTGGGTTAGCTATAGACTTAAGCTTCCCAGTGCATAAAAATAACTGTTTCCATCTATACTCTCTAAGTTTCAACCATGAAACACAAAATGTTCATGTCTTCTGAAACAATTCAAGAAGAGTCTCAACTTTTTCTTCATCTCCACTGCCAACATGTTCTTCTCCACTGTAGGGAGGTTGTGGTGAACTAATATGTACAATTTCAGACAAATACTCAGCCACCTTGTTTGAACTCTGGGGGCCATTGGAAGTCTCAAAATTCAGCTGGTCCACTGAGGTTACGGTTATCTGATTCAGTGACTCCATCGAGGAGGTTCGAGTTAGGGTGCCGGATACTACTGTTATCTCATCCCTCTCATCAATGGTTGATTCAAGGGAACATACTGACTTAGCAGTATGTGAGTGTAAAGAATCATGTTTAGACCTTTGTTTTACTCTTTTACACCAACTATGCAGTGAATCTCGAACACTCTCTGCCACCAGGGCCTTCTTACATCTTGATCCCATCTGGAGAGAGTAAGGGTGAATATCAGAAAAAAAAATGAATCTATTGCAGTTCAGATTTCTTTTGAACATCATTAATAGCAGAAAATATGTACTATACAGAGGGGTACCCTGAAACTGATAATCTAATGCATTTTTTTTTTGTCTGTGCTAAAATTTGGATTTTTCAATTAATAAATTTCCAACTATGTAGATTTTTTTTCATAAGATGTCCAAGCTATGCATTCTTTTTAACTCGATTTTATTACATAAGATATAGAGCTGATAATGAGCTGAGTTGTCTGTACACCTTGATGGTGGGCGCTAGTCCAACCTTGAATTACACTTTTTTTCCATTTTGTTCATTTTGTGTGTGTGTGTGTGTATTATTTTTTAATTTCATATTTTTTAAAAAGTATGTATTATTTTTAAAAACATTTTTTTCTAAAAAATCTTAATTTTTCTCTATTCTTTCTAATTTTCAGAATGAATTTAAATAAATAATAATAATAATACTTTATGGGCTTCCCCCCCTCCCCTCTTTTTTTCTTTTGCTTTTTCTACAAAAAGCCCGGCCTGACTTTAGCCAAGCTCCAACTAGAGATACTTTCCCATTGATATAGATGATCACTAATTGATATGAAGTTCAGAGGTAGTGAACCTATCGTCACTGGTTCTTTGTACTTTTTTTAATGTCATTTTCCTGATACCATATTATCTCAGTCTGACTATTCTGCTCCAATTTTTGCAAAAAAGTGTGCCTACCAGAAATATAGTTTTTCTATTAAACTAGGTCTTGCCAGCCTTAATGCATGAACAGTGCAACCTATATAAAAACAGGCCACCTATCTATCCTTTCAGTTAGAGACAAGAAACTGAATGATGTTCATTTACTTAGAAATATGATCTTAGAAGAGAGAAAATTAAACCAACCTGAGAAACTATTACATTCAAGGGCACCGTCATGTAGCTACACCAGAACTGAACAACAACACTGCAAGTTCCACAATGAGAAAATGTGAGAGGTCCTGCAATTAAATTATAGTATAATCTGGAAAATTCGTTTACAGAGGAGTTATTTCACCCAAAATCTCAATAAATTATTCAAATCCTTTCGAACTTCATGTGAAGGGATGACCAAGACAAACTGTATGGAAGACTTCTGGATTAAGTAGTCTCGAGTAAAATTGCTATATGCAAGCTAACAACTAAAAATGAGTCCTTCTGAGCCTTGCTTAAGAGCTTAAGCTTTTAGGCCAAGTGATTCTTTGACATAGTATAAGAGATTGCATGAACAAAGTAGTCCGGATTTTCCAAGGTAGTGCTGATTGTATGCTTTATTCATGTTTCTAGCCCCGTGAACGCAATAATGGTTTTTATTCTAAGTCAAGCAACCATTTCACCTAAAAGCTTAAGGTATTAAGAAAGGGTCCAAAATTATTTTTTATAACTCTAACAGAAACAAAAGGTAATTTTCTGTCATGAACAATAGTTTGTCCACAAATTTATAAGATTGAACCCAGCCACACCAACATGACAAGGTTGCAAAAATGGAAAATTTATGCTACTATCGGCGAATATTTTAGAATATATCTATTAATAATGACAGCATGCAAAAATTAACTTTGGTAATGTGAATATTGCATTTGACTTGATACTCTACTTACTGTCATGATGCACATCTGATTCCAAATGTTTAAATATATTTAAATGGATAAAAGCAAGAAAGTGAAATATGTATTATCTGGTCATGTATAAGTATGGTGTTGTATGACTACGAGGAATGTTGTGGTTATTATTTAAAAACATTGTAATTTAGTGATACGTATCTGCAACTACAGGTGGAGAAAGAATATGTTGAGTGAATATGGCTACCAACACCAAGTCCAAAGATTATACATGTGCCTCTTATTGATGTCCAAGGGCTAGAGCATAGCTAATAATCATGTTGCAAAATTAGTAGCATTCTTGAAAGAGAGACCCACCCAGATGCTAACCGAATGATGATCATATAATGGTTTCTCATCAAGCATGATCGTTCTTCGAGTCCCCACTATACATGCAGAAAATCATGAAAATTCAGCTGATAAGTGGAATTTAAAGAAAATTAATCCTAACAATGCAAGGGAAATACACATACAAATATGTGGACATCGCCACATACACCCTTGAAGAATTAAAATCTTACCAAGGACCATATAAATGTTGCCATTTCAAAGGCATTCTGCATGGGCAGCAACGAAAATAAGAACCAAAAACAAATATGCAGAATAACCACACTACAAATAAGATGTGAATACAATTTTACCTGAAATATCACAAATTGTATCAGCCATAACAGTATATCAGGTTTCTTGAACCAAAAAAGATCATCACGAGGCTTTACTTGTGTCCTAGCTGATGGACCTGTTTGCTCCCTAATTTCAAGTGCTAAAGTGGAGACAACATGTTGAAGTTTTGTCCCTATCAACATGACAAGCTTTTACATGTAGAATAATCAGACATAGATAAAGAAAACGGATGGATTGTTTCATTTGGATTTTTTATAGGAGAATTTCATTTTGACAAATTGCAATATGAAACCAGGATACACTTACTATTGCAGGAATAAAAGAGAGCCAAAAGTAAATATTCAGACCTGCAATTTAGAAACTTTAATGTCTGAGAAAATTAAGCACAAACTAAAACAATCTCCACATCTACATTTGGAAGAAACAAGTTACCATGGATGTTCACAAAGATGCACACTATGGCATAACCCCAAAGCGGCCAGCTGCAAATCCAAAAATTAATTAAGCTCCAAGTTATTTTCTCTAATATTTTTATTGAACTGAATATATACTTATAAAGTCTTGATTCAGTAGAAGTATGTATCGATGTTGATTTTTAGTCAATCTGACAAGCTTCCGGAAGTCTTCTATTCAAATATACTAAAGACTTATAAGAGATGGCAGAGAGCCTTTACTGCAAAAAAATTTCTCGGTCTCCATTTACTGAGTAAGCATTCCTTACATAAAGTAATAAAATTATTTTAGATCACTAGTTTACCTGTTCAATCTTTGAAAATTGCAACATATAAGATAGTGAATCAAGTAGAAAACTGAAATTTATATGAAGGAGAAGATCAGACAAGTCCTGGACATTATAATGTTTACTGCTAGATATTTTTCTACACGTCTGACAAATATCCTAAATGTAAGCCCTAGATGCACACAAGATTTTATTCATTCAGTTCCACCCTTGATTCATATTGAAATGCAAAAGTGGAGTGCAGTAACTTAGTTACCTTTGGAGGTAATGGATTAATGGACTACAAGAGATAAAATTAGATGTTCTTAATAAATACCACAAGCATTATATTTTTAGTACAAGATTGAACGTAAAGATTGTACTGGTTCAATTAATGGTAATTTCTAAGTCAAGTGTTTTTTCAGTAATCCATACAGTTTAGAAACAATGTTAAGGTGATCATTTTGCTTTATTTATTTATTTTTTTTTACCTTTTTTCACACATCAGCCCACAAGGTCGGTATGTTTGAAACATCATATATATTGTTCATACTTAGTTGGACCTACCTTAAGTAATTTAACTGGTAGGGGAGGGTAAATTTGCATAGTGGCGGAGCATTCAGAATATTGGCATCATAAAAAGGGGTTATCAAGGATTTAAAATAAATGAGCAAATGGATTCAAGATGACATGAGTCATTTTTTCTGTCATAATTCCGGAGTTTCTCTCCTAGGAAATTTCATTTTGATTCATCCCATTTCCAGTTAATGATGAGCATTCTATGTTAATAAGTTGCCTAGTCGATGTTAGAATCCAGGGGCAAAAAGGGTAGAGGAAAAAGGAGGAAACAGTTATAGAGAAGTTATGGGAAGTTATGCCAGCAGTTATCCTATTTGTTCTATTTAACAGAGTGTGGGGGGAAGGTTATGGATATCTGGGAATTGAAGTGGGACGTTGGGAGGCAGCTAGCATGCTCGAAAGTGCTAGAGGACCTATTCTATATGTATTATGTACTTGCTGTCTGTTGTTAGTATTATTCTGAGTGTTGTGTGTTAGTAAGGCTGTATTTGGTGTGGTAGATTGCAGTAGTTATTATTCTGGTGGAATTCTGTATCAGAATAGAAAGTGTGTTGTATTATCTGTTCTGACTTACATATGTACTAGAGTGTTGCAATATATTTATTCAATAATGTTGTTTATTCTATCATATAAAGAGGGTACTATCAGTCGATAACTTACATAGGTTAGCATCACAGTAATCACTTAAAAGGAGAAAACCATTTCAGAAGGGTGCATACCTTATTCCCAGAATACCATGAAATTCATCTTCCATGCTGCGAACCATATATTTATGAAAATTATATGAAAGTGGCAATTTGTGCTCCTGTAAATTATAAAGCAGGGAGCATGTTAAAACAGTGGTTTAGAATCAGCAAACAAAGAAGATGAAAAACAACTTAGTGATTTTATCTAGAAAGATAACTAAATATAATCCCCAAATTCACATATGACGATCATTTATGCGCAGGGTAACTTTGATTTCTCTGTGAATGAAAGAGTGCAGCTCAGTCAACTGTGGATAACATATTTGAATATAAGGTTCCTTCAAGAGACTGGAATTTGCAAGATCAAGGAACAATCACAGACAAAACAAATCAAGGTGTGTATTATTTTGCGACAATCCATCAAGGAAACAACAACAAAAAAAGGATCCTTAACATATTAGATACTTACAGTGATGAAACCCAGACGGAGTGCAAGGTAATCTGATTTTTGTATAGAACTCCTGAATTGCCGTAGAAAACAAAGCTGCAAGGTCGAACCACAAATTATCAGCAGATTTAAATATCCAGAAACTGTATAAGGCTGATATTAAGCAAAGATATTTAGAAAAAATGCAAAAATAGAAGTAAAAAACAAGCTGCAAAATCTTTTTGTCTTGTGCTGGAATCTTCCACTATCTTGGCATACTTTGGGAATTATTACTTTCCAAACCGAAAGATGTGACTTGCTGGAATCTTCCACTATCTTGGCATACTTTGGGAATTATTACTTTCCAAACCGAAAGATGTGACTTCAATAATATAACGCTCACAATCCACACCAAGATGCCAGAACAGTAGAGAAGTTTAGACTTTAGAGGTAATTAAGGATATGTAATTGATATTTGATGATACATGACCATCCAGATTAGTATCGGACTCCTGCTCCATGGATGAGAAGTGTGATGGAAAACAAAGGTTGTCTGCCGCCTCATCTCCTTGTTTCTCTTTCCTGTAGAACAAAATTAGTAAACATAAAGTAAATTTTATAGACATGTGATATATGATATGGACAATGATTACATCAGAAAGAAACAGTGGAAAACCATCTTTGGAGAATTTATCCTTGAGTTCTTTCCCTTGTTTTTATATTAACAAAGTTTCTAATCCACAGCAGATAGTTTTGGCCTGCCACTAAGAATTATAATCTAGTCCTTTACAGGGTAAATGTTCAATTTTCTACCTCCAGTGTAACTTGTGTAAGTAACATGAAAAGAGAATTTGGGTCATTCAAATCATATGCAGTATATCAACAATTGGGCCATTCCATCCATTTCTCTTTTCCCTCTCTTTTAAGTATCCCTTCTCATTTTCTGACAAACTCTAAATAAGTATTATTTTCAGTGGATGCAAAGCCACGAGATCAGTTAGGAGATGTATTTACCAATGCTTTCATTATTTTCTAAGTCAATTTGTAGCGGTCATATTTTGTCAATTGCCTCCCTCTTCCCCCTCCCCTTTTCTTTTTTAAGGATGTCATGCAGCCACTGGTTCATCTAAATAAGCTTGTGATTAAGCACCTAGAGTAAAATGATAAACAGACAAACATAATATGTATCCTTGGAACTACAAAATACGAGGCAGTTTCCTAATAAATTTTTAATTTTGCACTTTTAGTTGTACGAGTTAAAAGCATTTCTTAATTCTTATTCAAACTAAGGAATATCTTAGGGCAATATTACAAAGATCTTGATATATTTCTGATTATCTTCTTTTTGCTTGTTTGTGCAAGCAATTCCACCCAAGAAATAACCATGAGCTACATTTCTAATAGTACATGCACATCCCCTTCCACCATGCAGCATTTAAATGGTTCCGGAAAACAACATATTTTGTGAGTTAATCAATAAATAGTTAACTGATCATATAAACAATAAATTGCCATTTTATTCACAAATTTACAGAAAATATGTAACTTAATTAATAAAACAGGAAAGTTTCAAAAAAACATGTAAGTCCAGCATGTATAGGGAACTCAGCAGGGCAGCACAACCCCTAAAGTTAAAATTCAAGAACCAGATTTCAACCTTCCCGAAATATCTGTTGTTAACTATGCACCTGGAATCTGGATGAATTTGTGCAATGAGATTGCAAAACAGAATTTATTGCTTAATCAATTAAACATAAACTGTGTGCTGCAAGAAATCAGCTTTTTCTAATAAAATTGATGTCTTCTAAAGGAAGCAAAGGCCAGGATAATTTTATTTTAATGTACTTCAAGGATGTAAAATGGGAATGCCTCAAAGGAGTCAAAACTGTTCCCCAGAGGGCTATTATGTCAATTAATATCTTGCTGTGAGGAAGGTTTAAAATTTCCAACGTATGATAAACAGAAAAAATACAAGTAATAAGGAAAAGCTTTAATGTTAAGACAAAAAAGAAAGCAGAGACAAATTTAAATGCAGAATTGTCCAAAATACCTTGCAGATTTCCGTCAGCTGCTATGCTAGCCTGATTTTCCCATCTTCGCCAACTATAGATCTACAAAGACATGCAGTAAGAAAATAAACCAGTGCTTACATGCAAGGAGCAATGGCTGCAGGGCACAATGATGAAATCAAATTGTTAAATTTTAAAAGCATCTGAATGAACAAATACAGAAATTATGGACCCGACAACAAAACATACAGAACAAAAACCAGTGAGCCAACTCCAAGGTGTTGAAACAAGGCTCTTTTATGAAGAAAATGATTTTCATTGTGCCTAGTATACTATTAAAATACTCAAACTAGATCGTACACATATTTTTTGTCATAACTGGTTGTAAAATTATTCACACTTTTAGTTCTTGTAATTTTGAATATTTTAATTTTTTATGATGACTAACCTTGCTCATTGCTAAACCAACTGCCAGACAACTGTACAGAACATGAGTAATCCCGAGTACAAACAAGAACCGGTGCAGCTGCTCAAGACCCTCGTATGAAACAAATGGTTCATGCCCCTGAATTCATTTGTTAGTACTTGGAAGGCTAACTTGTATATCTTGCAAATGATCAGTGATTTAATCTCAGTTTGTTCAACAGAATACAATGTCCTGGAATTTATATGTATCACTCCTTCCCATCTATTAGTATGATTGGTCAATAGAAAGTAAACTTTTTTCATATCCAGGGGAATATTCTGGGATTTATATGTATCACTTCTTCCTATCTATTAGTGTAATAAGAGGTTTAGGCCAAGGTAATTCACACTTGAGCCTGTCATTCTTTCTCAGAATTTTCTCTATTCCCTCTCTGTTCGTCTGTCCCTGACATCTCTCACTCTCTCTTTAGTGCTTTCCAACATTAAGTAAGATTGGTCAATGGAAGGTAAACTTTTAAAAGACACAACATGATCTTTTTGTAAAGACAGAAGTCACTTTAAACCACTCGTTTTAAAACACCCACTTGCACTTTAACCAAATTCACTGCCATTGCTATTTTGTGCCACTCACCAACAGCAGAAGCCAGTGAATGGCCAGCTGGTCACCACAAACAGGCCACCATCATTTAAATACTTATCATTAGCCATCAGATCACTACCTCACTTGCCAACTGTTTTGTTCATTAGTGGCTGAGAGCTGCAGATCTGATCATGTACATAACTGGTCATGTGGGCATCCTGGCCATTCATTCACTTTGGATGACCAAGATGTACCCTCATTTTCTCCTATACCACTCATCCTGGTTATCCATTGGCTGTCCAAAGTGAATGGATAACCAAGATTTCAACAACATGACCGAATCCCCATCCAGTGGCCGAGTGCATCAAAATGTGCTTGTCACTTTTTTCTTCTTTTGGAGAGCATTTCCCAAAACAAAATATATAAAATGTACAATGCAGAAGCCAAATAGTTAGTGAAGCAAGTTACCTCACCACATTGATGGTGGAATGCACCACTATTTAGTCCCTTTGGAATAGCATTTTTCTCAGGGAAAGAGAATGAACTTTCAAGCATGATTTTTTCATTCATGTCAAGGTCTTCTTCAGAACAAATATAAAATTGACCGCTGAAAAGAGACGAATTTACACAAATTTCAGAGATCCACCTTGCGCATTGTGCCAACAACAAAGAGATTAGCCCAAGCAGCATCAGCTCTAGCATGAAGAATCAATCCCAGTTAATTAAAAAATCACAAATCAGTAAAGCTGCCGAGATATCTCAAATTCAACTTTACAGCTCCTCAAATTCAAGGAAAACAGATTACTGAGGTTAGCAGGTCAAGTGCATAAGGCTTAGTGGAATAATACTCTCAATCTTACCCCTTATATTGAGAGCTGCTAGGATTGAAACATTATTTACCTTCCTTAATTTTCTCCAGTGAAGCATAAAGTGCCTTCCTTCTTGTCTTCTTCAACCACTGCACAGCCAAGGTAAAAAGTTTTACTTTTTCATGAGACTTAAGTGAATTCAGTTTATTAGTGGGCTGCTATTCTCATATTAAATTTTACTCGTACTTGTTGAAATTGAAAAGTAAACCTAGATGTAAACTAAAAGGAAAATTCTTAAATTAGAGAGTACCCCTGCATCAAGTTTAACCACAATAGAATTAGCAGTGGCGGCATGTTTTGTGGTGAGGAAGTTGTTGAGAAGTTTTGGTGCCTAAAGTGGTACCAGACAAGAACCTAAGATCTGAACAGAATATAATCAATTTCTCAGCAACTAGAAATAGCATATAAACATACTGCTGATGCCAAACTTCACTTCATTTTCACTTTGATTTTCAGCAGTTCATGTGGGTTGTTGTTGCTCTACTTATGCTGTGTGTCTCCAAGTTCCATAACAGCAACTGAATCATTTTATTTTTAGCTCTTTGTTCCTCAGATAATAATAATAATAGTAATAATTCTTTCACTTCCCACATTTTCCTAATAACCAAGCAAACAATTATAAAGAATAAAAGATGGTGACTTTTAGTTTCTCCAGATCAGATGAACTTGGCCACTAAATGAGGTAAGTCTAGGAATATAAAAGCAAATCCTTAGCAACTAAGCAGAGAATTTTCACAATAATTTCCCCTCTTACCTTTCCAAACCTGTATATTGACCGTTCGACCACAAAGCATACGAATACCATGACAGTAACAACTGAGGCAACTGAATATGTTGGCGTCTCAGCCAGAGACCTCTGTCGCTGCAGCACCTCCGCCATTTCTCACATCAACCACAACCCGTTAGCTGAGACACAGAAAGCTGAAGACTTTCATGGGAAAAATGGAATCTTTCCCCAAAGAAATGCGACCCAGATGAATGAATGTGAATGTAAGTGAAGGATCCAGGAAATGAGGAAGTGGGATACTGCAAAAGAGACATCTCAGGCAGTTGTTTATTAAGCGAAGGGTGCATGTGGAGCTTTTAGATCATACAGTGTTTCAACATAAAACTCTTGTTTATTGTTATTTTTATTGTCTCACTCTCAGCTTGCGACTTTTTATGTAAACCCAGCTTCCACTGCATTGGAACCGGTGCACTGTCTCTCTCCAAATCCAACCCATGCACATGGAGATGGAGGGTCTACCTTTACCTGTCACTCACCCAGAAACGAAGGTAGTATCCGAGTTTCTGAGTAGCCAAGAGACACAGTACATGTAAAAGAGATACACCAATTTTTTTTTAGTTTTTTATACCTAACTTTTAATTATTTATATATTATAAAATAAGAATAAGAATATATAATAATAATATAATAAATATGAGACAAAATATAAAAATAATATATAAATATTTTTACTCTATATAAAAATATGATAGGTATAAAAAAAATCAGAGACATTTTAACAGGTTCAAGCGACTGTGTTTATAATTTTTTAATAATTTTTCAAAAAAAATTTAAATTCATCTAAAAAATTCAAAAATTTAAAAAGATTTAGAATATAAAGTTTAAAAAAATAAATAATTAAATAAACAATTAAATAAATAAAAATATAAAAAGACACCGGCCATATAGGTAAGGGTGTAGCTTAGAGTCTCTTTTTAGTGTTCTTTGCTGGCAGAATTAATTATTATTAAATAAATTTATATTTTTATAATAATAAATAATTGTGTTACGCAATAATACTTATACTTTAAAAATTACAACAAATGTTTATAATATGCCTTTAGTTTAATTTCTTGATCTCTTTTTAATATATAATTTTAAATTAAAAAAATAAAATATTAGGTAACTATTTAAAAGCTTATAATTGTCCATTATTTTTTATTATTTTTAAAATAAAAATAAAATATTATCTCATAACGTTTATATTTGATATGTTATGAACAATAAAAAGTTTATATATTTTATATCATTTAATAATTAAATTAATAAATATTAAAATACTCTCTTATTAAATACCTATTTATTTATTTTCTAATCATTGCCAAACTCCATTGCACCAATAATGTAAAGCCGACTAGAAGAAAACAAAATTGGATCAGGTCTATGTGAACTCCTCTTATTAGCAGAAGATGGAATTATTGATTTAAGTCATTATTCTAGTGGTAACAATTAACAAATAAGTATTATCATATATTTTTTAAACATATTATCACATATTTAAATTTTAATTACGTTATTTATTAAAACCATGTCTTAAGATTTTTTTTTATATTATAAATCTCGTATTTTTAAGGAGATCAAAATTGAATTATTAAATTTAGTAATCTGTTACTTGTATTAAGAAAAGTATAAGGATGAGATAGCGCCATTGTGTGTATTGCAAACTAATATTTCATTACTCGTACTCCGTGACGGAGGCAGGTAGTTTTCATTAGAGGGTTAGAGAATTTTTTTTTAAAGATAAAAATTATAGAGAAGGAAAAATAAAAAATTTAAATATATAAAATTATAAATATAAAAATTAAAAGAAAAATATAAATGTATAAAGTAAATATTCTTTATTTTAAATATCATAATAACATTATATTTATTATAATTTGACATTCATTATACTATAATTTTTGAACAATTTAAAAATATCAAGATTTCAAGTTTAATTTCATCAACAAAATATAGAATCTGCTTACCAAGAATTAAAAGTTCAACAGCTTGTTTGGTTCTAGTTAACTTCATTTTATTTAATTATTTTTAAAGGTTGATTAAAAGTTTCATTTTAATTTTTTTTAATTTAGACAATATTACTCTTTTATATTTACAAAAGTTTTAATTAAGTCTTTACCCATCTACAAATAAAAAATGATGACGTTTGAGTTAATTAACATAGTGAACCTGTTATTGTTAACATGGAGTGACTATTTAATAAAATATCAAATAAAATCATTCTAAAAAGTATGAAAAATAAGAAAAAAATGTAAAATTATGTGCATCAAATATGATTTGACTTGATAATCTCATCTTATATGGATAACAATCCAATCACATATTACAACATTATGATTTTATAGACAAAAATATAACAAAATGATTTAATTGAAACTTTTTAAAATAAAAATATAATATAGAGACAAAATTAAAACTTTTACAATATTAAAAATACTAAAAGTGTATTTAAGTCAATATTTTATAAATTTTAAAATTTTTAAATATGATTCTGAAACATAGTTTTAAAATATAATAACAGCTTTTACACAAAACTCTATTGCAGGCTTATTATCATATTTGCAAGGTTCTTGGGGAAATATCTGTAGTAAAGAAATGATTCAAAGTCTAACTTGTTTGACCCTTATCATATTTGCAAGACTGGCTTTTCTAGTTTTTTCCACTCATAAACACTTATTTACCATGGTGCTTATTGGTTTCTTCCTTTCATTTTACAATTAGGAGGGATTTGAATCATTTCTTGATCTCATGTTGACAAAAAAATATTGATGTTATCTTATTCAAAAAGAGATAAACACAATATATATAAATTAAGATATTTTCATATTAAGAGAGAACATAACATCGTGTCGTTGTCATATTATAAAAGAGATAGACACAATATACATAGACTCACATATTATGTATCTCTATTATAAGATGACTAGCATATTCTCTCATAACATAAGAAAATCCTAACCCTATATAAATAAACTTATAAATAATAAATTAAAGTATAATTCACTAAATATGATAATGTCATATTTTTTCTTTACCATGAACGGAACCTAATTGGGATAAGTGAAATCTAGGCCACACTTATTATATAAGGACTCGTTTTAACCGTTTAGTTAAACCAGTCTTTATGGTGGAGAGGGCATATTAATATTGGAGAAATTCCTATTCTATTTTTTGTTGGGTACATTAGAGGAATTAAAGACAAGACAAGACAGAAAACGAACTAGTGGACATGCAATACACCCATTCTATCTGCAAGAAGGAAATGAGAAAGACCAGGTGGGGCTTTATCCCAAACAACATGATCTTCATCTTGATGAGCTCCATATTTAGCTATAAAGTCAGCGCAAGTATTACCCTCTCTCAGTGTGTGGACTAGCCTGAACATAGTGTCACCAGAGCACAAGTTTCAAATATTAGAAATAAGGCACCAATAAGGATGCCAAGGGGGAGCCAGTACAGCACAAAGCCTTAATAGTCTCCAGGCAATCAGATTCCACAATAATCTCTCCCAATCCCTTTTCTATAGTAAAATGAACAGCGAAACGAAGAGCCATAAGTTAAGCACATATATTAGAGCACATGCCAATCTTTGCCGAAAACCCCATGATCCAACGCCCATCACTATCACGAAGCAGCCCACCAAATCCAGCGATACCAAGGTTGCCTAGAGAACTACCATCGACATTAATTTTATAGCCCCCAGAAGAAGGAGGGTTCCATTTGACCAAGCAAGGAAATGAAGGCTTAGCATAGGAATTAATGAATGCTGCTTTGATTTCTCTCACATTCTGCTGGATTTTTATAAAGGTCTTATGAGTCGAGGGGAGAATATCAGCAAAGATCATGTTGTTAGGATCAATCCAGAGTTGCCAGATGGTAGTTAAAAAAGTCACATCCTAATCGGGATGCAAGGCCGAAGAAGCCAGGGTGACTGTTACGGGATAGGGATAGAATTGAGAGAGAAGGATAAGACGAGAGAGAGCAAAGAGGGAGATAACAGAACTGATGAGTAATATGGTTGCTCTGGAGTCTGAATAGCCTGAGTCATCAGTTTCTTAAGGGTCTTGTGATCCGTTTGTTTAACAAAGTAACGGCCCAACAAATATTGTCACCATTTATTAACGGCAGTAGTAATGCTTGCAGCTCACGAATATAGGCAGAAGCATGCATCATACGAGGACAAAAACGTTTACCGAAATAAGGAACAGGATGAGATTCCTGAATCAAGACCGCACCCATTGCAACCCCCGAAGCATCAGTCTGCACCACAAAGGACAACTCGAAATTAGGAAGTCGTAAAACAGGGCCTTGTGTGACGGCTATTTTTAGGGATTTGAAAGCAACTTTAGCCGCTGCAGTTGATATAGAACAAACTACATGGAATTCCTGGACAAGCTGGATCATCCAAAAAAGTCTAGAAAATAATTTAGAATGTGCATTTACTCTTGTTGCTGTATTATGGTTTTATTAGCTGTTTTCCTTGTTATTGAAATGTATGGTGGCTGTTTTGTTATTTTCATATATTATGTGTGCATTATAGTACTTTTACCCCTGTAAACAGTCCTAAATACTACCTGATGTATATTTTCCATTCGATTATTGCAATATATCAGAATTGGTTTCCTGCTACAGTGTCTTCAACACTTCCTGGAGCAAACCCATGAGGGTTTCTTTGCATAATCATTGCGTTTGCAAGTGATTTGTGTAATCAAGCCCTTCGCTTTTGCAAGAAGAAGGTTTAAGCTACTTACTTTGTATCAAGTGATATCAGAGCATGACATTTTATGGAGCGGGAATTTTTGGTGGAGACGAAAGTTATCAAGGAGGTGCGAATCAAGGAAAGGAAGCGTTATGGGTTGCTATAAAGGACCAGAGGAGAGCAACAGCTGAACAGAGATAATATATGCTGGAGTAGAGGCAATAAATGGCTGAACTGAGAGCTATGGTAGCAGAGCTGGGAGTGAGTGTTCATCGGAACAGGGACCCAACTCCAGGAGATGGAAACCACGTTACGGGTCAAGCGAGAAGAGCAAAAACTCAGGGAACCCAAGTCTTAAATGGCCAAAATGGAAAAGTATAAGGGAGAAATGGAAGAATGCATAGTGACAGTAGCTCTGGGTCAGAAGAAAATTTTGTTACTCAAGCGCAAGTAGACAGACGAAACACCAGGGGTCAGGCATATTATAAAATTAAGGCAGACATTCCAACCTTTAATGATAATTTACATATAGAAGAATTTCTAGATTGATTGTCTAAAGTTGAAAGATTTTTTGAAATGATAGAAGTTCCAGAAAATAAAATGGTGAAATAGGTGGCTTATAAATTTAAGAGTGAAGCCGCTGTCTGGTGGGACTAATTACAACAAAATAGGAGGCGACAAGGAAAGCAACCTGCTAAAAACTGGAGGAAGATGAAGCAGAAATTGATGGCTCGATTTCTACCCTCTGATTATGAACAACACTTATTTCGCTTGTATCAAAGTTTTGTTCTAGGAAATAAGTCAGTGACTGATTAAACATCTGAATTTAATAGGTTATCTATTTGTAATAACTTGAATGAAACGGAGCATCAAAGGGTGGTGGCAAGATATCTGGGGGGTTTAAGAGTAGAAATCAGAGAGAAAGTTGAGCTCCACACCTTTTGGAGTGTTAATGAAGCTTATAATATGGCATTGGGGTGAGGGTAGTGTCTACTCTAGGAAAGGAAAAGTATCCCAATCCGGTGTGCCTGACCAATCCTAAATGACCCCTGCAACTCAGTATAAGGAAGTTAGTGGTAGCGGTGCTGGTCGAGGAAGATGGGGTAAACAGTCTGTTAATCAAGATTCTTCCAAGAGATATACTCCTTATGCCAAAGCTGCTCTAATAAAATGTTATAGATATGGGCAACCTGAACACAAGTCTAATGAATGTCTTACTAGAAAATCTATTAACATAATGGAGCCTGAAGAGGATGAGGAGGGTCGAGAGCAATTAGAATTCGATGATGAAGTGTATGAAGTAGCGAGAGGAGATGACTATGATGGGGAGCGACTTAATTTAATTATTCAGATGATTCTTTACTCTTCACCTCGAAGGGAACCTTCCCAGAAGTAGTGTTTTCCAGTCACTTTGTAGTATTGGAGGTAAGGTGTGCAATTTAATTGTTGATAATGGTAGTAGTGATAACTTTGTATCAAGGAAGTTAGTTGAACACTTTAATTTGCCTACTAAACCACACCCTCGTCCTTATATGATTTGTTGGGTTAAGAAGGGACCCAGTGAGAAGGTTTATGAGATATACAGGGTTCTTATTATTATTAGGAAGCATTATTCTGATGAGGTTGTATGCGATGTCATTGATATGGATTCAACCCATGTGTTATTAAGAAAACCTTGGCAATATGATATGGGTATCACTTATAAGGGGAGAGATAATGTTTGCTTATTTCAGTGAAAAGGTCATAATATAGCTACGGTGCCATTTAAGAGTGTTACTAATAGCCCTGGAACTTTTAAAGTAACGGGGAAGTCTTTTCTTATTATGACAAAGAGTGATAAGAAGTTTATGGAGGATGCCAAGGAGTCATAAGAGATTCATTTGATGTTAATTAAATATTTACCATCTCCAATGCAACAACGGTCAGTTAAGGAAATTCTAGAAAATGTGGAACATATACTTCATACATTCAGTGAATTGCTGTCAGAGGAACTTCCCAACTAACTACCCCCAGTTAGAGACATTCAACACCAGATTGATTTTATACCTGGGGCTATCCTGCCTAATTTGCCACATTATAGAATGAGCCCTAAAGAAAGTGAAATTTTGAAGAAGCGGGTATAAGACTTATTGAGAAATGGACTTATCCAGGAAAGTGTTAGCCCGTATGCAGTGTCAACATTACTCACTTCTAAGAAAGATGGGAGTTGGAGGATGTGTATTGATAGTAGGGCTATCAGCCGCATAACTATGAAATACAGGTCCCCTATCTCGCGGTTGAATGATATGTTGGACATGTTGGAAGGTTCCAAAGTCTTATCTAAAATAGATTTGAGAAGCGGATATCACCATATCTGGATTAGGCAGAGAGATTAATGGAAGACGGCTTTTAAAACTAAAGAATGGCTCTTTGAATGGCTTGTCATGCCATTTGGATTATCCAATGCACCCAGTACTTTCATGCGATTGATGAATCAAGTGCTTAAGCCATTCATTAGCAAGTTTGTTGTCGTATACTTTGATGATATTCTCATCTATAGCAGGTGTGAAGAAGACCATATGTTTCATCTCAATGAGGTACTTTTGGCTCTCCAAGAGAATAAGTTATATATACACTTGAAAAAGTGTGATTTTATGACTTATAGCATTTTATTCCTGGGATACATCATTAGTGCCTAAGTAATACAGGTGGATGATGAGAAAATGAAAGTAATTCGAGAGTAGCCTACACCCAAGAATGTCATTGAGGTTAGAAGCTTTCATGGGTTAGCTATATTTTATAGAAGGTTTATCAGGAATTTCAACTCCGTTGTTGCTCTTATTACTGATTGTTTGAAGAAAGGGTAGGACAGATGGGGAAAGGAGCAAGAAGACAATTTTCAAATGATTAAAGATAAATTGTGAAATGCACTTATGCTAGCCTTACCATCTTTTGAAAGGATATTTGAAGTGGAATGTTATACTTGTGGCATTGGTATTAGTATAATGTTATCTCATGAAGGAAAACCAGTTGCTTTCTTCAATGAAAAATTGAGTGAAGCCAGGAGAAAGTTGTCTACTTATGACCAAGAGTTCTATGTTGTAGTGAGAGCTTTAAAGTATTTGGATTATTATTTAATTCTAAGAGAGTTTGTCTTGTATATTGACCACCAGGCTTTAAAATTTCTAAACAGAAACATCTAAGCAGTATGTATGTAAGGTGGTCCACTTTCTTGCAAAAGTTTACTTTCATCTTAAAGCATAAATTCGGTATTTTTAATAGAGTGACAGATGCCTTGAGTAGGCGAGCTTCAATTCTTGTGACATTGCAGAATGAGCTTATTGGTTTTGAATGTTTAAAGGAGCCATATACTGATGGTGGTGGTCTCAGTAGGCATTTGGGAAGGGATAAAACAATTGTTATGTTAGAAGAGCGATATTATTGGCTTAAATTGGAAAGAGATGTGGGGAATTATGTACAGAAGTGTTATGTATGCCAAACTTCAAAGGCTCAGTCCCAGAATATAGGACTCTATACTCTATTACCTATTCCTAATGATATTTGGGAAGAATTATCTATGAATTTTGTACTAGGATTACCTAGAACTCAGAGGGGTGTAAATTCAGTTATGGTGTTGGTGGACTGTTTTTCTAAAATGGCTCACTTCATACCTTGTAGGAAAACGTCTGATGCCTCCCACATTGCTAGACTATTCTTCAAAGAAATTGTCAGATTGCATGGGGTTCCTAAAACTATCACATCTGACAAAGACTCAAAATTCTTGAGTCAGTTTTAGCTTACTTTATGGAAGATGTTTAATACCTCATTGAACTTTAGTAGCACTGCCTACCTTCAAACTGATGGACAAACAGAGGTAGTGAATAAAAAAACTCTGGGAAATCTTATTAGATGCATTTGCCGTGAGAAACATAGGACTTGGGACCATGCCCTTCTCCAAACTGAATTTGCATATAACAATGCTCACCATAACGTCATTGGGAGATCTCATTTCTTCGTGATTTACACCAAACCTCTTTAACATGCTCTGGATTTAGCTAAACTGCTTGAAGGTAGCACGAAGAGTGTGACGACAAAGCACCTTGCTAAAGGAATACAAACAATCCAAAAAAAAGTTAAGCAAAAATTGGAGATTGCGAACAACAAGTACAAGACCATAGCCGATAAGCATAGGAGACACAAGGAGTTTCAAGAAGGAGACTTAGTGATGGTTTTCTTAAGAAAAGATAGATGTACTTATAGTAAACTCCAACCCAAGAAGTATGATCCCTATATGATTCTTAAGAAGATTAGTTCGAATTCTTATGTGGTGGACTTGCCTGAATAGTTTGGAATTTCTAATACTTTCAACGTAGTAGACTTGTATCAGTATGTCAACCATGAACAAGCTACCATGGTAACTCGATGACGAGTTATTCTCAAGAGGAAAAGACTGATATAGAATAAGCTACTATTGAATTCCTGGATAAGCTGGATCATCCAAATGAGTTTAGAAAATAATTCAGAATGTGCATTTAGTCTTGTTGCTGTTTTATGGTTTTATTCGCTGTTTTCCCTGTTATTGAAATGTATGGTGGCTGTTTTGTTATTTTCATATATTATGTGTGAATTATAGTACTTTTGCCCCTGTAAATAGTCCTAAATACTACCTTATCTATATTTTAATTCGATTATTGTAATATATCAGAAAAAGTTTCCTACTACACTTAGAGAGAACCCGTGAGGGTTTCTTTGCGGAATCACTACGTTTACAAGTGATGTGTGTAGTCAATCCCCTTGCGTTTGCAAAAGGAAGGTTTAAGATGCTTACTCTGTATCAATAGTCCACTGAAAAACATTCTTCTTGAGGAGATATGTCATTGGAGAAGCAAATAAAGTATACTCTTTGATGAAATGTCGGTAGAAGCTAGTGATGCCTAAGAGCCCTCCTAAAGCCTTGATCGACAGTGGTTGAGGCCACTCAAGGGTAGCTTGTATCTTTATAGGATTTGGGGCAACACTCTGAGGGGTTACAACATGGCCTAAATAGTCGATTTCCTAAGTGGAAAATAAGCATTTAGAGCATTTGACAAAAAAAATGCTCGTGTTTTAACACTGTAAAGGTCTGTTCAAGATGGATTAAGTGATCCGACAGTGTGACACCAAAGACCATGATGTCATCGAAGAAGGCGATGATGAAATGTCGAAGATATGATCCAAACATGGAATTCATGGCAGATTAGAACATTGACAGCACATTACATAAACTAAAAAGCATTATGCAAAATTAGTAATGACCTTTGTGTGTCCTAAAAGCCATCTTATGGACATCTTGAGCTCTCATGCGAATTTGATGGTACCCTTGTAACAGGTCTAATTTGGAAAAACAGGATGCATTACTTAGTTATCAAGCAACATATCTAATTTATTAGTGCTTACAAGCTTAACAGTAAACATAATCTATTTGTGCCATCAAATGTTAACAAGACAACTTTGTTACCAAAGCCTATAGCAACTAACTAATACACATCAGCACTATTACATGTCACTATTTCTAGAATGTTAGGAGCATAACTTCTAGTGATAACAATTGAAATTATTTCTAAAGAATTGTTGGGAGAGATTAAATTGAGTTACCAATTAGACCCACAATTGAGTGAGCTCATTACTCAAGTGTAGTCTTATCTTGACAAGCATAAAGCTTTCAGGGGGCAGGGTGGAATTTTAAAGAAGTCTGAGAAGTTGGTAGTTGGCAGAGTTGACAACTTAAGACACAAGATTCTAAAATGGCTACACACATCTATAATTGGAGGTCACTCAGATAGAGATGCTATCATGCAAAGGGTGAAGGTTGTGTTTTATTAGAAAGGGATGTCTAAAGATATAATATATCAGGGAATGTGAGACTTGCCAAAGATGTAAGTATAAATATGTTGTTAGTCTTAGGCTCTTACAACCTTTTCCTATTCTACAGTATATTTGATGTGATTTTTCCATGGACTTCATAGAAGGTCTTTTCTTGTCTGTTGGTAAATATGTTATTATGGTTGTGGTAAATTGCCTTAGCAAGGCTGTGTATTTCATTGCTCTATCTCACCCTTACACTGCTGCCATAGTAGCCCAATCATTCCTTGATCATGTTTTCAAGTTACATCATATGCTAATCAGTATCACAACTGATAGAGATCCAATCTTTACAAGTGATTTTTGGTATGAGTTATTCTAATTGCAGGGTGTTTACTTACAAAGATCCTCAGCATACCACCCTTAGACAGATGGACAATCTGAGGTGGTTAACAGGTGTTTTGAGACTTATTTGCGTTGTATGTGTTAGGAAGCTCCTCATACTTGGGTTAAATGGATTCCATTTGTGGAATGATGGTACAACACCACTTTTCACTCATCAACAAAGACCACTCCTTATGAGGTTATGTTTGGGCAACCACCTTCAGTCCATTTTCCTTATCTACCTAGAGAATCTAAGGGTGATATGGTGGATCACAATTGATAACAGTGGGAAAGAATGATTTCAATATTGAAATTTCATTTACAGAGAGCTCAAAATAGGATGAAACAATTGGCTGATAAGCACATGACTGACATAAGCTTTTTAGTTGGTGATCATATTTATGTCAAGCTCCAGTCATACAGACAGAATATAGTAGAAAATAGAACAAATCAAAAGCTATAGCCTAAATTTTATTGGCACTACAAAATTATCAGCAAGATAGGCGAGGTGGCTTACACTTTAGCCTTGCTAGTTGACTCTCGGGTACATAATACATTTCATGTGTCACAATTAAGAAAGCACATTGGAGACCTGGCAATTTCAACTGGCCTGCCTGAGGTGTTAACTAATTTTGATAAACCTCATGAACCCGAGTCCATTTTTGACAGAATGATTGTGAATAGGAATAGAAGGGCTGCAACAAAGGTGCTTGTAAGATGGAAGGATAAAATACTCTACCTGATAGTTTTATTACGATCTTATGAAGACATTTTTAAATTTTCACCCTTGAGGTCAAGGTCGTGTTCAAAGGGGAGGGCGTGATACAACAGCTGGTCATAGTAGTTGTCTATGGGTATTTTAGTTATTGATGTGTAATGGTGCTGATGTGTAATAGGAGTAGCTAATTAGCGGGAAAGGTAGTTTCCTCAGTCTAATGTATAAATACTATTTTCTTAATATGAATGGAGCAAGCAGTTATTCACTAAAAAGAATTTCTCTCTCTATTCTCTCTTTCTAAAAAATTTATTCAGTTTCCACAACTTCTCTTGGATTCTCTGAAATTTTCCTTGGAACCTGTCAGCTTCAATTGTCAGTTCTGAGTTCCTAATCCTCCAGCATTAGTTAACTTCCTCAGAAGAATATGGTAACCTATAAATCTCTTTAGAAATATGATAACCAACGATTTCCTCCATGGTTGGGATAATTGGCCCATTAAAGAATCCTCAAAGAAAATTTTAGGAAACCTTCGGTCTCCTTCCACAAATTAAATACTTGCCCTCGTGGCCTCAAGAAGATCCTCTTGCTCTATCCAAGCAACCCCTGCTAATGCCCCATAAGTTTATCTCAAAAAGAGACATGACCCACATGTTCAGTGGGCGTTGAAGGTGGCCTGTACTCAAACTGGGCACCGTCAGGAGGTTTCCCCGGTGGTTCACCCATCGTAGTAGATGAACCACGGACATGTTCATCAAGAAGAACCATCACAACAAACAAGACAGCACACCAGCATTTCTTTAATTTTCTATGGTTTTGGTTTTGAGAAAAATGAAATTCTTATACTATATCTCATTTTATCTGTTATATGTAACCAAAACAAAATTTTAATTCCATATAAATGTTTAAAAAATGCAGTATTTTATAATTGAATTTTATAATATTCAATAATTTTTTTCATTATGAGATATTATTTTAAAATTATTTAATAGAAAAAGTGAATCTTATATTTTGTGCAATATCATTTTAAAATATAACGTCTTTCAAAATATAAAAACAAACTTTTTTCTTTTTGAAAACTTATAGAAAAACACTCTAAAATGCCCATCCCGTCATATTTGTTCAGGTCACCATATGCATTTTTTTAATGCATAGAGTAAATGGTTAATATTGAAAATTATTTAATTTTATGTTCATAAGAATCATAACTCACAAGTGTTATATGAAAATGTTGGCGTTTAGCATAAAACAAAATTATGTAGTGGACCTTGCCAAGGCCCAGCAGCCAAGGCCCAACAACCAGGCCCGCTAAGGACCAATCAACACCAGCCAGCCTATAAATACACTTCCCAGGTATGACTAAGCACGTTTTCCAAGCTCGGACAAAGCTAACTTTGGCATCGGAGTGCAATACTCTCGCCTGAGCCCCTTGTTTACTTGTCTACAGGACCGACCTCATTCCTCCGACCCGACCTCAAGACCTCATGACTGAGACGTTCATAACCTGCACATAGGCATCGACATTTGGCGCCGTCTGTGGGAACCCTTAGCCTTTCCCAACCTCAGCAATTCTGTGATCGGTCTCATGAACACACTCGGCCAGCCGCCGACTAAAGGAACTGGAGTGCCACGTACCCCCCTCCCTAACAAACAACCACAGGAACAAGGACTGGCAGGCCCCTCATCCTCCCAGGGGAACCCATCTCGCTGGAATCACCAGGAGCTTAACCCTCAGGTCAACACCCTCCGACTCCTCATGCAGAGGATAGAAGCCGTCGAGCAGAAAAGGCTGCCGATAGGATTGAATTGGAAGAATTCAGAAGGCAGAAACAGCGGGAAAGTACGGCCGCATCTCGAGGACTACATAACCTTGCCGGAGGTCAGGACGTAATCCCTCTCATGCTTACGGACCCTATACACTGACTTCCCCCAGTAACCGAAGACAGCAACCAAGTTGAGAATACATTCTCCTCATACCCATCCTACACTCGAATGGCCACAGATAAGCCCTCCACCTACCGAGCAACACCATTCACCGGCCATATCGTAGAGTACCCCCTCCCACGGCACTTTAAGCAGCCACAACTCGAGCCATACGACGGGTCTACTGACCCTAGAGAGCATATAAAGAACTATGCGATGGTCATGATGCTGAACAGCTCGGGGAATGAGCTCAAGTGCAGAGTATTCCCCATCACACTGAGGAAGACAGCCCTTCAGTGGTTCTGTGGTCTCCCTCCGAACTCTGTTAGGAATTTCGAGGATATCAAAAGACTCTTTGTTACCCGCTTTTCAACAAGTATCACACATCAGAGGACTTCGGCCATCCTCTCTACCCTCAGCCAGAAGGAGGGCGAGCCCTTAAACGATTACATCAGACACTTCAACACTCTCTCTCTCTCCAGGTCCGCGACCTAAGTGACCCAGTGGCGATTCATGCACTTCAATCCGGCCTCCAACCAGGACGTTTCCAAGAAAGCCTGACCCTGGATCCACCCACCAACCTAACTGAACTTTTGACCAGGGCATCAAAACATGTTAACCTAGAGAAAATACTGAAAATGTCTGAAACCAGGCCTCAGCCCCCCAAGGAGAAAAAGCCCCAACAGGACCGAAGAGAGCACAGGCAAGAAATATCCCCTCTCCAACCACGTTTCAGCACATACACCCCTCTAAACCAATCCAGAACCCGCGTGCTGGAAGAAATTTGCCAAACTAAGCTGGCAAGGCTCCCCGCCCCGAACTCGATTGTGGGGGCAGAGAGGGACAAGTATTGCGCCTTTCACCGAGGAAGGGGACATGACACAGACAGTTGTAGACATCTGCAGAACCTCATAGAGGACCTCCTGCAGAAGGGGCATTTGCAGAAATTTCGAACCGACCAGGCTCAAAGGGGGGGAGGTGAGAGATCGGCAAGATCCCCCCGGCGAGACAGGTCTCCCCGGCATCCGCAGCACCGGCGAAGTCAGACGCCGACCATAAGGGCGGCAACCATTCAGGTCCCCCGCAGGAACTCGGCAGGAATTATAAACACAATCTCTGGCGGGTTCGCGGGGGGAGGATCTTCCCGGTCATCTAGGAAAAAACATCAAAGGGCCATAACCGGCAAGAATAAAGAAACTCTTCAAGTGGTAACAAAAAGGCACCACCCGGACCCCGTTATAAGCTTCACGGAGGAGGACTATGGTACCATTGACCGTGACCGCGACGACCCGGTGGTCATAAGCTGTTTCATCGCCAACTTTAAAGTAAGAAAGGTCCTGGTAGATCAAGGCAGTTCGGCAGACGTGCTTTTTTACAGCACCTTCCTTAAACTTGATTTGCCCGCTGCTGATCTGACTTTCTATCCGGGTACGCTGGTTGGTTTCTGCGGCGCACATGTAGAAGTCAAAGGCACGATCAAACTAAGGATGACCCTAGGGGAGTTTCCCGACCTGGTCCATTCAGAGGTGCAGTTTCTGGTTGTCGACTGCCCGTCGGCCTACAATATCATACTGGGACGTCCATCACTAAATCAGACTCAGTCGATAGTCTCTACCAGACACCTCCTTTTGAAGTTCCCAACAGAGGGGAACTGTGGGATTGGTTCAGGGTGATCAACTCCAGGCACGTATTTGTTACAACACCAGCCTGAGTACCGACCACAGTAACCTGGAACCAAAGCAGGTAGCCATGGCCTCAACAAGCCGAATCCCGTTACAAGAGCTTGACGCACGGGAGGGTCAGGAAGATCGCCCCTCCTCTGGGGGTGATCTGCTGGTCATACAGATAGGCCAGGAACCCGAGCAAACGGTCCAGGTAGGATTGAACATTCCCCCAACTAGGCTAAAGGAGCTGACAAACCTACTGAGGGAAAATTTTGACCTCTTCGCGTGGAAAGCATCCGACATGCCAGGTATAGATCCCACTTTTATAAGTCATAAACTTACAATTCATGCAGGGGCAAAACCGATAAGGCAGAAAAAAAGAACTTTTGACCCGGACAGACAGGTAGCTATCCAGGAGGAGGTCCAGAAACTCTTGGAGGCAGGTTTCATTAGAGAGGTAACGTACACCAGATGACTGTCTAACGTGGTGCTGGTAAAGAAACCCAGTGGGAAGTGGCGCATGTGCGTTGATTTCACCAATTTAAACAAAGCTTGCCTGAAGGACCAGTACCTACTCCCAAGCATAGATAAACTAGTTGACAACGCTTCGGGACACAAACTTTTGAGCTTCATGGACGCCTACTCGGGCTACAACCAAATCTGGATACATCCTGATGACGAGGAAAAAACGGCCTTTATAACAGAAAAAGTAACATATTGCTACAAGGTCATGCCATTCGGCCTAAAGAACGCAGGAGCCACATACCAAAGGCTAATGGACAAAGTCTTCAGAAATCAAATAGGCAGAAATGTTGAAGTGTACGTCGATGATTTGCTGGTAAAGTCTCAAACAAAGAGTACACACTTGGCCGACCTGGCCGAAACCTTCATAGAATTAAGGAACCACAACATGCGGCTGAACCCAACCAAGTGCGCCTTCGGGGTAGAGGCCGGTAAATTCCTGGGCTTTATAATCACGCACAGGGGTATTGAAGCCAACCCAGAAAAGTGTGAAGCCATCATCCGACCTAGCTGGCCTCATGCTCGGGTGGGTAGTAGAGTTATCTGGGCACTCAATCAGTTATGAGCCCCGAAGGGCGATCAAGGCACAAACCCTGGCAGACTTCATGGCAGAGCTCACCCGAAACCCCCAGGACGTAACCCAATAACCAGAATGGACTTTATCAGTAGACGGATCATCAAACCCTAAGGGAGCCGGGGCGGGGATAGTGGTAGAAGGGCCCGGGGAAATAGTCATAGAGCAATCCCTCCACTTTGATTTCCCGACCTCAAATAACCAAGCAGAATATGAGGCACTAATAGCAGAACTCCGCCTGGCCAGGGAACTCAGAGCAGATAGCATAAAAGTCTTAAGCGACTTGCAGCTGGTCATTAGCTAGGTAAAAGGAAAGTATTAGGCCAAAGACCCGAAATGATCAAATACCTAGAAAAAGTCAAAATTCTCAGTTCCGACCTTAAGCAATTTGAGATCCAACATATCTCGAGGAACGAGAACATTCGAGCTGACGTCCTCTCTAAGCTCGACAGCAGCAAAAGCCCAGCGAACAACCAAATAGTCATCCAAGAAACATTAACCAACCCTAGCATACAGATCGACAACTTTAACATCAGCAACAGACCACCAAGTTGGATAGCCACAATCAAACACTATCTGCAAACCGGGATCTTACCACCTGATAAAACAGAGGCACGGAAACTGCAGAGGACAGCCAACGTATACTGCCTAGTGGGCGAGGCACTGTATAAACGCGGATACTATACCCACTTGCTCAAGTGTCTCTCCACGGATGAAACCCATTATGTCCTCCGAGAAATACATGAAGGCATATGCGGCCACCACGTCGGGGAGCAATCATTAGCAATGAAGACACTGCGGGCAGGATACTACTGGCTGACCTTAAAAGTGAGGCAAATGAACTGGTGAAGAAGTGCGACAAATGCCAGAAGTTCTCCCATCGACACCTAGCACCCGCAACCGACCTGCACACAGCGGTCGAACCTTGGCC
>JASKGM010000005.1:406342-418057 GCA_034509205.1 Ceratonia siliqua | reverse complement strand
TTCCTTATATCAAGTCTTGCAATCAAATTGCCGATGTTCTTACTCAAGGTTCCTAGTAGAAATTTTCATAGCTGTGTTTGCAAGATAGGCATGAGGGATATCTATGCTCCATCTTAAGGTGGAATGTTGAATATGTATGTCTGTTATAGCTTTGTGGCAATCTTGTAAATAGGTTAGTTATTAGGACAGTTTTTTTTTTTCTTTGTTGTCTCTATTGTTCCCTTTTGTATATTCTACTGGCTGTATTCTTTCAGATGAATCAATAATACTTGAAAGCATATTTTCTCCCCTCTCTTTGTTTCTTCTTCTTCAACCCTAAATCAACTACTTTCAATTAGTAATCTTCATATTTGACAAAATCTCAATTGTTATCATTGTTTTCTCACCAACGGTAGTGTCAAATGAGGTTGTTGACACTTCACTAGAGTTTTCAACTTGAAAACACCTCCAACACTTTACTCAACCAGAACAGCCAACCCATGTGACCTAAAACGTGAAAAACAGTAATAATCTTCAAAGAACAAGTATAGAACAATGGAAACATACCAGAAAACGCACTTGATTAGAGAAAAAAGCCCCGAATCGCATCTTTCTTCTCTCACCCACGCCAAATCGAGACTTCCTAGCCCAAATTGCACCTATATAGTTTTAACCCAAACTAAACCACCTTTTCCTTCAAGCCATAGCGCGCTAGACGTCAGATTAAGGTTCCAACCATATCTGACTAAAAAACATCTCTCCAGCCACCGTGCGTGGCCTTCAAGCACGCACCTCCATGTAAGGAAGCCAAAAATAGGGTTTCAACCAAAACCTTATGATGTAGGACATTGGGGATAGGATTGCTTAAGAGAGGGGTCCACTACAGCATTTTTGTTTCTCTTTTATTTTCTTTCTATTTATCTTCTATTTTTAGTTTATTATTTATTGATTTATCTAATTGATGTTATTAGATAATATTTTATGTTGTTTAATTTAAGAGTTAGGAGTCCTTAGTCATTTAAACTAGGGTTAGAGAGTCCTTAGTCATTTAAACTAGGGTTAGAGTCATTTTTCATTTAAATTAGGATATTATGCCTATAAAGGCTACTGTTAAGGATTTTAGAAGGGATTTTTGATAATTAATAAAGTTGCAGTTTTCTTTAGAGAGTTTTCTTTATTTTCTGGTGGATTCCATATTTGGGGTAATTAACGTTTGTTAATTCTCTGGTTACTTTGCTTCTGTCTGCGTCAATTGGTATAAGAGCATGGATTTGCCGGGGTTTGATGGCTAATAACGGAGGAGAAGGTGAAAGGCCTATTGATGTTGATCGCGGTATGAATGTTGTTTGGGCTACACTTGATTCACATGGGAGGCAATTCACTGAAATTCGTGAATTGTTGACTGAATTGAGTCTTAAAATTGATGGAAGAAGGGCTAACATGGGCGTAAGGGCCGTAGGACTTGCCCACAACCCAAACACCCTAAATACTAGTACAAAAAGGAACGACCAGAGCAGGAGTGGCCCAGTCCTGGGGCAAAACTCCCAAGGGAGAGGTTTTCAGGAATTAGAACAACATGGGAGACAAGGTTTTCATGGTAGGAATCAAAGAAGAATGATAAATTTTGATTCAGAATATGAGGATGAAGCTGAATTGGATCATGAGCTCTATAGGCGTAACATCTTCCGATCTTTATGCGTTGTTGAAGGTAAGATTTGTGACTTGATTATAGATAATCGGAGCTGTGAAAATTTTGTGGCCAGGAAATTTGTGGAGCAAATGAATTTACCTACAAAGCCTCATCCTGCACCCTATATAGTTAGGTGGGTGAAGAAATGATTAACAATGAGAGTAACTGAAATCTGTAGGATACCCATTTCGATGGGGAAGCATTATAGGGATGAAGTCATGTGTGATGTCATAGATATGGATGTCAATCATGTTCTGTTGGGGAAGCCGTGGCTGTATGATGTGAATGCTACATATAGAGATCGGGAGAATGTGTATCTGCTGGTCACAAGATTGCTTTGGTTCCAACCAAGAATGCTTATTCTAGACCCGAAACTCCTAGAGTGGAGGGTGAGTTGAAGGAGACTGGGGAAGTTCATGTGGTGATAATGAAGGCACTAGTTGAGAGTATTCAGAAAAGTACAGAGAAGAAGATACCTAACAAAGCGCAACAAGTACTGGAAGAGTTTTAGGAGTTAGTGTTTGAAGACTTACCTGACCAAAGACCCACCTATGAGAAATATTCAGCACCATAACCTGATACTCGGTGTAAGCTTACCCATCCTCCCGCACTACCGTATAAGCCCTAAAAATGGGGAGATTCTAAGAAAGAAAGTGGAGGAGTTGTTAAGGAAGAGGTTTATTTATGAGAGTATAAGTCTTTGTGTAATTTTAGCATTGCTAACGCTAAAGAAGGTTAGTAATATTTGTGCATTTATGTTTAAGAGTGGAGCCGTTGTGTGGTGGGATCCAGGAGGGATCTATTTATCTGGCATTAACTCGAGGACGAGTTCTTTTCAAGTGGAGGAGACTGATGTAGGACACTGGGAACAGGATTGCTTAAGAGAGGAGTCCACTGCAGCATTTTTGTTTCTCTTTTATTTTCTTTCTATTTATCTTTTATTTTTAGTTTATTATTTGTTGATTTATCTAATTAATGTTATTAGATAATATTTTATTTTGTTTAATTTAAGAGTTAGGAGTCCTTAGTCATTTAAACTAGGGTTAGAATCATTTTTCATTTAAATTAGGGTAAAGGCTACTATTAAGGATTTTAGAAGGGACTTTTGATAATTAATAAAGTTGCAGTTTTCTTTAGAGAGTTTTCTCTATTTTTTGGTAGATTCTAGATTTGGGATAGTTAACATTTGTTAATTCCCTGGTTACTTTGCTTCTATCTGCTTCACCCTAGCCTTTTCTTCTTCTTTTTTTTACAGAACCCCAAGAACAAGAAGTCTAGTTCAGAATTAGAACCCAATGGCTCTGATACCATGTAACAATGTAGTCAGTGGAATAGAAAGAATAAGGAAGAAATCATATAAGAATGATATGAATGGGATCACGGACTTGATTCTGTCAAGCTCCATATGTGTCTATTTATAATGTAGAAACTAAGTCAAGTACAACAGGACAAGGGGTTGGAGAAAATGAACTCACAAGTGAAACAATGGATCTAGATATGATTTTTACAAAGACAGTTAAAACAAGATCATAAGTGACGAATATTTATGGATGCAATTTAGGTACTTATTAGACCCTTTTATCTCAAATTTGAATGACTACAGGGACAGACAATGTCTATGATGTACAAGATTATTGCAGATGCCCTTAAGAAAGCCGGTCTCTCTAATCAATATCATCCACAAGATTATCTCAATTTTTACTGCCTTGGAAAGCGTGAACCTCAAATTTCAGAAAGTCCATCAACATCTCAGTCAGCTGAAAATCGTACTTTGGTATGCTAAACTACCCTTATGTATTGTTAACAAAATATTTGCATTATATGCAGTTATGATCGCTTTGAATTTCATGATGAATTTAGTACCACAAGCAGTTAATTCATAGCTGAGTTTGCTTCTATTTAAAAGGTTGAGGTTGCTGTTGTTTTTGCATATACATATTCACTTGCACTTTGTGTGATAGTTTTAGTCAATAAGTCCAAGGAGAAGGTGATGTCTTCATTGACAAGTAATCTGACCTTTAGAAATAAAGCAGATGGTGTTGTCATTTTGTGCTAGTTTTACGTTTTTTATTACTGAATACTGAGGTCTGGGCACGAAATGCAGAAGAAATCTTGCAAAATGTGATTTATTAGAACTTAAAAAAGAGCTTTTCACTAAGTTTTAGGGGAAATCGGTATTTTTTTTGTTAATCTTTTATTTAGCCTTCAAATTTGTAAAACACGTTTGGCCCAAAATGCTTAAATGGTTATGGAAATTATATATTAAAGGCACAGCCTTCTATATTGATATGGAAGTTGCAATTATGAAATATAATATTCTTGTCTAATAAGTTAGTGTTGTGGTCATGATGTCAGAGATATTCTGGTTAGATATAAATATTAGGATATCATCATTTTGTTGGAATGAATCAGATGTCTCACCCATTAGTGTTTGGATAAAAATTGGAGAGCCATGGGAGATGGAACCGCCGAAGTTAAATGCACCAAACACCAGAATCTGTGTCACAATATTCTCAGCAAGACCCTGAAACCTTAGCCATTACTTTTGTCTATCTGTTAGTGTTTTAATAGTGTTTACTGGTAAGAATCCTTCACTAATGGATGAAGTTTCTATCAACCATTTAGTTCAGATTTTATGATGAAGATTCTATTATTTACGTAATCATTATCATTATTTTGAGGCAGGGTATGTCTGTGTGGGTAAATGCACTTAAACATAAGGGTGAAGAAAATTAGCTTATAATATGTGGTTCTAAGATAAAATGATTATACCGTTAGCCAAAGCCCGTCACATTCTTATCTAATGAGTAACAAGTAATGGCTACTTACAACTGTAAAAAATAATGGTGGTGAAGAGATCAAGATATTGAACTCCATGTCTTTATCTGTGTGACTAATGGAACAAAAGTAATTAAAAAAGTGATCTTGTTCTCTGATTCTCTAAACTCCACGTTATACTCTTGTTCTCTGTCCTTCTGATTTTACCTTTTTCAAAGCTGGACTCAGATGATGTGACTGTAATAAGTTAATTGCAGTTTGTGATGATCTGGTTTATCTGCCACATGCACACATTTTACTAGGACTATTACTAAAGTTTAGGAAAAAAATGAAAAAAAAAAGAGATAAAATGAAAAGAAAAAGGAAAGAAAAGGGACAAGTGTCTATGCATTTATGTAATGGCGATGACACTTGAAATAATCAGTTGGTATGTGTAATCTATTTGCAGGCTTAATTTTGATTGATTAGAATATCAAGGTTCATATTTCCACTACACCAAATTGATAACTAATATTATCGATGTTTTTTTACCTCTTTATTTAATCAGGCATCAGTAAAAAAATACAGACGTTTTATGATATACGTTCATGCCAAAGGAATGATAGTTGATGATGAATATGTAATCATGGGATCTGCAAATATTAACGAGAGATCATTGGATGGTTCAAGGGATACAGAAATTGCTATGGGTGCTTATCAGCCAAAATATACATGGGCGAGAAAGAAGTCCCATCCACATGGCCAGGTTAGAAGCTCCAGCTCTACTTAGGGGTTGGTTAATGTGCCAGATTAGTAATATTGGCAAGTGTGTATGTTAATTTAAGTATGAAAGCAAATACATATTCTCCATTTCTCTTGGATTTGTTTTTGTGTAGCATATGCTGCAAACTAATGAAAATAGTCAGATGCTACTGGAAAGGAATTACTAAATATGAGTTATCTACTACATTTAGATATATTACAAAGACATATTCTACTGGAAAGGAATTACTAAATATGAGTTATCTACTACATTTAGATATATTACAAAGACATATTTTCATTTATAGTTTTGCTTTACATCTTTATGCCTCTGGGGCTATTTACACGTCCACTGTGCTTGTCCTTACCTTTACTTTAGATGAATGCTGAAAGGAAAATGCTACAATCTTCATTGGTGTTAAGAAAAGGTGAGTTTTTGAAAAGGTTGATAGCAATTAATAAGAAAAAATGGGAAATGATTTGTTTGGAGTGATACTGTATGCAATGATCTGATAGAGTGATACTGCTTGAAGAAAGTGCATTAAGCATCTGAGAAACCTTTTAAGAACAATCATTTAAAATAAAAGATTGACAAGATTACTCCTGCCAGCATCTGAAGGTGGAAGCATAATTTATTTTGTTAACAAGGCAACCAAAGAAGTTAGAAGCATAAAGAATTAGTCTTATATTTTTAGACTGCAGAGTGAATCTGGAAATTTGTGAATTTCCATTACTGTTTCCTATTAATTTTTTAAAGGGAAAAATGGGTAAAATGAAATACTTTTCCAAAACTGAAGACCTGTTCAATATTAAAATTAAAAATGTAAAAACACACATACACACATCCATACAAAATTGACTTGTATTACAATTATTGGGAGTTGTAATACATCTATTAATCTCTGATGCTATGCACACAGGTGAATAGTGAGAACGATAAGTTTAATTACAATTCTTAGTAAATTATTGTTAATGTGATAAGAACTCAAGTAAAGAGAGAGATTGGATGGTTTTTTTAATTTTGTGAAACTATAACCAGCAGGTCAGAATCCTAGGGAGAAAACAAATTCACAAAATGTTCACTCATAAATCATAATAGACTCTTTTTATCATAAAATTATAATCTTGAGGTTCCAAAGGAAGAGCAGATTTTGTCCTGCCTGTCTTTGAGGCATGAGGTGAAATAGTGTGGGCCATGTCTCTGGCCCACATATGACAGTTCCAGAAAGAGATATCTGGTAGACAGTGATATTAAGACAACCCAACACATGATTTTGATATTTCAATCATATCTTTTGAACTTAAAACCTGTTCTGTACCATTTTAGCAGAATAAATGATTACAAGTATTACTATCTTATGATATCCTTTCATACTGGACACAAGCATTTTCACGAGTGTTTCTTTGCCTTGATATATGCCATGGGATAGGATCATGTTTATCGCTTCTTTGGTGCTTAGCTCATGGCCGTTGTAAGGAAATCTCTACTACTAATATGCAAAGAGATTGGATAGATTTGTTGTATTCTTTATCCTTTATGGCTTGCTGTTTTCCTTTTGTTTCCATATTTGGGAGGATATCTTATCCTCCTCCTTGATGTACATTCTATCTTCTCTATCTTATAGAAGTTCCTTCAGTATGTATATATAAAAGAAAGCATGGCAGATAGATCCAGATGATGTAATTTCATCTTTTCTTCCCAATAATTGGCAATTCCGACAAAAATTATGTTGACGCAGGTGTATGGTTACAGAATGTCACTCTGGGCTGAGCACCTTGGTAGTATTGAAGATACTTGTGATGAACCCCAGAGCCTGAAATGTATGAGATATGTCAACAATATTGCCAAACATAACTGGCGCGCATACGTATCTGAAGCAGGGAGGGCAATGTGGGGACACTTGATGCAGTATCCAGTTCAGGTCAGTGCTGATGGAAAAGTCAGTGCACTGCCAGATTATGAGACATTTCCTGATGTTGGTGGTAAAATTCTTGGAGCACCCAACTCTCTTCCTGATGCACTAACCACATGATTAACTAAAACAAGTTTTGTATAGGAAATTTACAGCTACAGGACTGCCAATAATTGCAGCCCATAAATTGGTAATGAAGATATAAACTATTTACTCTTGAAACATTGTTTTCAGAAATATAAGGTGTGTAACATTATGGAATGGTCCTGATACCTTGATTTGTATATAGAGTTGTTTATCTTGTTAAACAGAGAAAAGAAATCTCCATACTACTTAGTTATGAGCATGACAGACAATTTCAATACAGAAATTCTCATCATATTATGTGTATCCCTTCCTCTCTCTCCTCCTTTCCTTTCATTTCCTACAGCAACTGAAATTGGAAGTTGTTTGCATCTTTTCCTATCCTTATTTTTTTATTATGAAAACATGAACCAAACAAAACAGAAGCAGTTTCACTGTGGTGGCTTTCTGGAACTGTAGTTTTACTATTACTAACCTTTCCTTGTTAGAAGTAGAGAAAAACTATGACATAGACTGGTGTACATATATCAAGCAGATGAGAAATAAACATGCACACCGAGTTTATCTAATAATTTCTATGAACTAGAAAATGTAGGCAAATTATAATAAATTATTTTTTTTTGCCACTCATTGTTGGACAAAATTGATTTTCCTCATATTAGGTTAATAATAATAGTTGCAAAAAGAATGAAAAAAAAAAAAAACTTGGGCATTGGCCTTGAGGCCAACACTCCTATCTTTCCCCTGCGGTTCAACTTTCCACCAAGCCCACATTACCCTTTAACTTACATGATGATCCATAGCCACCATATTCTTATATGATGCCAAGGTATTGTTCATCCTTTTTTTATTATTTATAAAAAATGTTTATTCAATTATAAAAAATGATTATTCTATTATAAAAATGGTTATTCAGTTATAAAAAAATGATTATTTTGTTATAAGTTATAACTTAGAGAAGTGAAATCTCATGACAAATTCAAAAAATTAATTAGTGCAATGAATACATATGATTATGAAAAGAATATTATTTAGCACTGGACTTCTTCCTACTAAATTCAATTTGATAATATTTGTCACCCATTCTTGAGCCATTTCGAGGTTCAGTTGCTTATTATGCGTGGGAGATTTTAGAAGTTGGCAAATTGACTTGTGGTAACTCCAATTCAACAATAACAGTGAAAATATTTTGTTTAATTGTTTTGGCCAAAGTTTTGGATAAGAGTATAATATATGATTAAATCAACCTAATTAAAATCAATGAATTAATAATTCACATAACACCAATTTTAATTGTTAACATTTAGGGTGAACTTGATCAATTTGATGCAAAGCCTTCTTTTAACCAATATAATTGAAGAGTGGTTTAAGAATTGGCAAATTGACTTATGGTAACTCCAATTTAACATTTAGTGAAAATATTTGTTTAAATTACTCCTCCGTTTGACCTTAAATCAATTTCTTCTTATGTAGTTTAAAGTGTATCATTATATTCTTGTGATTTATTTTATTATTACTTTAAGTATCTTATTATGTTTTTGACCCAAATTTGATAAAACTAATACTTTTTGAATACTATGAAAGATTTAAATAAAATATTAACAATCAAATTATTCACCATTTTAATATTTATATAATTATTTTTTTGTCAAAAGTTGAATGAAAATGCCTTAAGGTGATTAATTGATAATGAAACAAATTATAAGAAGTTAAATAACACCCTTTAAATCACTTGAATCAAATTGATTTTCGACCTAATAGCTCAATAATGCCAATATTAATTTTTAACATTTAAGATGGATTTTTTAGAGTAATGTTCCCTAACCTTTTTACAAGTTTTTATTATAACCACTCATTTCATCTCTCTCATACTATTCTACTAATACTACTACCACTACATGTTACAATATATATATAGATGTGAAAGAATGTATTTTTTAAGCTATATCTAGATGCACCTATGCATTCGAATATTTTTTATTTATTTTTACTTTTTTTATTCTTTCTTTAATTATTTTTATTTATATTTTTAAATTGTGTTTTTATTTTTTATTTTGAATTTTTTACTCTTATTTTGAATTATTTTTACATTTTCTTTATTTTTTTAAGCATTGTGCTATAAATTTGTTTGAATTATTAAATTTTTTTATTCTTTTCTTAAAATAAGATTATAAAAAACATAAAAAAATCGATGCATCGAGTGAAGGATCCAGATCTCCTCATGTATATGAGGAAATCATATTAGATCAAAGGTTGAGAAGCCCTCCTTGCCTCTTGCCCACCCTTGCCCATGCCCTATGTGATGATTCATAAGGAAAATAATTCTCCTATATGAGGAATCTAAATCCTCGATTAGAACCTTCTTTTAATTATTAAATTTGAAGTGTTTAAGATCTAAATCAAACTTATAACTTTTCCCTCATTAACATCTCAGACCGCATAGCGCAGTGGATTAGCGCGTCTGACTTCTAATCAGAAGGTCGTGGGTTCGACTCCCACTGTGGTCGAAATTTTTGGTTGCCTTTTCACCTCATCGTTGACTCACTCATTTTTTTGCTTCTCACATAGAACGGCGTCGTTGAATCGTACATTTTTCACATCAACCACGTCGTTTACTTTTGAATTTTCACATCTAACGACGTCGTATACATTTTCCTTGTGACATCATGCTCCTAAACTAGGGTTCTCCAGTGTTCCGCTATCGCAGCATACATACGAATTGTGGGAAGCAGAAAATTTCAAACTTGAATCTGGTCACTTGTAGTTTCTCGGCCTTTCAAAAATTTTCAGTGCAATTGAAGGGTAACGATGGGTTCAACCGGACAGCCACCTTCTCTGAAGAGGCATGACTCATCCGTAAACAATAGAGAGGAGGATCGACTTACTGTGACCCCATTGGGAGCTGGAAATGAAGTGGGTCGGTCTTGTGTCTACATGTTCTATAAGGGCAAAACTGTTTTGGTATTAACATCACTGCTGAATAGTCATTGTGCTTCGGCTTCTTTTTTCTAGTTCAAATATGTTAACTTCAATTCTTTTTTTTTGGATTTCATTATTATAGTTTGATTGTGGAATACATCCAGCTTATTCAGGTATGGCTGCATTGCCATACTTCGACGAGATTGACCCATCAACAGTGGATGTCCTTCTCATTACCCAGTATGTGTTTTATATATTCCCTAGTTTATTCTGACGCGTTGCTTTGACTTTGTTTTGCATGCTTATCTTCATGGCGTGAGGATATTTCATTCTTAGTTTGCAGTTCCAAATTGAAAAAGTTGAACTTCTGTTCATGATAGTAGCTTACACTTTTTCACATAGGGTGCTTTGGAGATCAATGCTCTGGTTAATGAGGGTTAATGGCTATCGTGGTTTAAGTAATTTTGCTTCCATCATTTAGTCTGCAACCTATAAAAGGAATCGTAATGTAAGCTCAAGAATTAAGTTATTCTTCCTCTGCCCTTGAAGAATATATTGTAATTTTATCCATATAGATTTCAATTCTTGTGAAGATTCTGAGTGCAGAATATTGCAGCTGGAAGAATCGGATTTCTCTTAGTGTATTTTACATTTACTTTGCAGCCTTATAAGTATTTGAATTTTTTTTAGTAAGGGAGAATTTCCCCCCTCCTCCCTTTTTTTTTTAATTCTCCTTTCCGCAGCAAGTTTTATTTCTTTTTTTTTTTTTTCATTCCATTGGCATGAAAATCCTGAGTTACCATTTTAATGGGCTATGTGGGTCCATCTTATTTTAAGTCTAAACATACTGAACCTTGGTTTTTTTTTTTTTTTTTTTTGCTCATTTGTGACATTTTCTCAGCTCATGCTATGACAAGAAGAGGGATATTCCAGCAAATCTATCCTGGTCATGAAATGACATTTTTTATCTGTCATTTTAATGCTTTACTAACACGGTGTTTTGTGTAACTTCTTTATTTACTCTCTAGGAAGTAGAGAGAAAAGGCATGATCTATGTTATTTTCAGGAATAGCCCCTGCCTATGGGATTGCGCCTGTTTGTGGCACTTATCTGGTTCTCATTTCACCAATTTTGATGCAATTCTATGCTTTTTACTGCAGTTTTCACTTGGACCATGCTGCATCGTTGCCCTATTTTCTAGAGAAGGTAAGACTCCTTAATGAACTATAATATAGTGTTTTTAGGTTATCTTTTACTAGTAAGTGGTAACAGTACATCTATTAATTTTCCCAGACCACATTCAGAGGCCGAGTATTTATGACATACGCAACAAAGGCTATCTACAAACTACTTTTGTCAGATTATGTAAAAGTGAGCAAGGTTTCTGTTGAAGATATGTTGTATGATGAACAGGACATCAACCGTTCCATGGATAAAATTGAGGTTTGTTTTCTTGTTGATGCATTTTTTAATTTCACATTAGATTTCCCCTAGGCTTGTAATTTCCCAAAATTATGTTGATTAAGTTATGGTGTGTTCTATTTTCCATTCCACCTAGTTCTTAATGTGTGTAGGTGTGATAAGGTATAAGTTTGGAAGTCAACATATGGT
>JASKGM010000005.1:353347-382948 GCA_034509205.1 Ceratonia siliqua | reverse complement strand
AAAATAACAAAATAAAAAACTAACATGATAAAAGTTATTTTACAGCTGTAAAATTGAGGCGGATAGTCAAATTCCCAAAACTTAAAGAATGGGTACTGATAAATGGAAGTGTAAAAAATTAAAATTATGATATTAAACTCGCTTAAATTTTATAAACTAAGATTATGTTATATGAACTATTAATTATTTCTTTTTAATGCATATTTGAATTTTTTTATTAATTATTATTACATTATTAAAAATATTTACACCATCTTAATACCATAATATTAGTATATTACAACAACTTCTTTTGAGTTGTGTCAAGTTTATACAAAATATCAATAAGTAAAATTAATTTTAGTTAAATTCTTTCATTTTATACGTTTTATTTTAATTCTTTAATTAAATTCATATTTAAGTCACTTAAATTGTCATAATATTTAAATTTATAAAATATTTGTAATACAATTACTTAAATTTCAACTCTATCTCAATATTCGAATAAATGAATTATTATGTTTTAATTAATAAAATATAATTTTAAGATGTGTTAATTAATATAATTATTTAAGGAATTAACAATGTTAAATCTATGAGAAGGTTTAGGTAATATAATAACTATTAGTATATAAAAAAGTTGAATGTAATAAATGTTTATGTAATTTGATCATATATTTGAAAAAGATACATTAAGAAATTTTTTATATATTTATAATGTAGCGAATGAAATTAATAATTATTAAATAAAAATAACTTAACTTATTTAATAATTAATAACAGATTAAAAAATACATTAATATATAAAATTAATTATTTACAAGTACTTTTAGATATACTATACTTCTAACTCATGCCTCATGAAAATTTTTATTTTTATTATTGATTAAAGGTCTCTTCCATTCAAGTTTTATTTGATTCTTTATTAATTGATATCCACTAATTATTAGTGCATTTTAGTCTTGAAGATAACACAACTTATCTTCTTCTTCTTTTTTTTTTTTTTGTGCTCCGCTAGAGTCTGAACAATAATTTTCAACCTTGATAAAGATGATTTTAGAAATCTGTTAGTATATTAATCAAATTTTTATATTCAATATAATAATTGAATATAGTACAAAAAAACATAATTAATATCTTATGAAAGTTAATAAAATTAAAAATAAAGTAATCTTAAATTTTTATAATTTTTTAGTATTATCAAAAATTATTCAAGATGATATTATTCTATGACATTCTAATATGTTATATGATATTATAACTAGTATATTAAACACGCATGTATGATATATCTTATGTATTATAACATCTCAGATATTATAATATAAAATATCAAAATATAAAGATAATTATATATAAGATTATAATGTTTGGTATAACAATAAAAAATTATTAAAAAATAATATAATGTAAATTCTTATAAATTTTTTATCTCATAATATTTTAATATTTTAAATAATATTATTTATTTTAATAATAATATATCAAACATAAATATTTTAAATAATTCAAATATATCATAAATAAAATAATAAAAGACTAAATCATCATGTTTTCTTTTACTTAAAATAATAAAGTGAATATTAGTAGTACAATTTTTAAATCAATAGAATATACCTTCTTTTCTCACACTTTTCATACTTTTTATAAATTTCATTTCACATATATTATTTTATATTATTTATTAATCACATATATTCCTTTTTTTTCAATAATAATATTTTCACACATCTTTTTCTCACACGTTTTTCACATCTCTTCTTAAATTTATTATTTTATTATTATATATAAATTATATATATTATTTTTTATATTATATCTATAATAAAACATGAGATATGGAGGAGCATGTGAGTGAAAGTTGTAAAAATATAATTTTTTTATTATATTTATGATAAAAAAATAATATGTGAGAAAGATATAAAAAAAAATATAAAAATATAATTTAGATCTTGTTATACTACAGCATTTCATACAATTTTCATATAACATTTTTATGATTTTATCTCACACCATCTTTTTTTTTTATTTAGATTATTTCTAAGTTTCATATTTCAAAAAAATTATGAGATAAAGAAAATAACTTAAATAATAAAATAATAGTAACAAAAGATTAAAAAAATATACTGTATATAAAAACTATATAAAAAGGGTCCTGTAGCCTACCCATATAATTTCTCTTTCCGAAATAATTGTGAATACTGAATAGCACTAAACCTAATAGAGCAACGATCTGGAATACAGTGAAATAATATAGTTTCCAAAAATTAACCGACAGTCAGCAAAATCAAGAAAGTATTACACGTGAGGAGAAGGTGCAGTCAAATTAATTACCAAATCCGTATAATCATTACCGCTCTACTTTCACCTCTGCTGACGTCTCCTCTCCTCTCTCTCTCTCTCTCTCTTCAGTTTTCAGCTTTGACCCCCTCAGTAATTTCTCTCTCTCTCCAGGCGGTAATACCAAATAGAAACACAGAGAGTAAAACGGTGAAAGTGAAAGTTACACTATTTCTTCGTGAACCGTACGCACTGTACCTACCCTCATCAAGTACCATAGCTCGAACTGTACAAACTCCCCCACGTGTACTCGTACTACTCTTTCCCCCTCAGTTTTTTTCAGTGCCTTCACCATAATTAATATCACTATTTTGTTTAATCCTTGTGTTTAATCATTATCATATATATTTATCTATTTAATTCTTTTAAAAAAATAGTGTACATAGTTAATTAATTAACTTTTAATATTTCTAATGTATTTTTAATAAGTGAATGATTATAATTGTGTTTTTTTTATGTTTTATTTTGAAGTGTGTTTTTTTATAAAAATATTATAATCATTTATAATGCGTTAAAAATAATTAGATTTTATTGTTGTTTTTCATAATAGTAGATGAAAAATAATAAAATTTATAAGAAATTATTTTAAAATATAATACCAAATAAAATTGAGTTTATTTTCTATGTAAAAAAAAAGAAATATTCTCATATTCACGGTTATATGCAAAATAAAACTAAAATTTTGCACAGAAATTAATCATTTTTTACCTCATTAATCAATTATTATCTAATTAATTATATTATATAAACTGTTAATTTTTTATTCTATATTTTGATTACTTTAAACATATCAACTACAAATATTAGTATATTTTATAGTAAAACATTTTTAGTGAAAAAATTAGCCCTTTGAAGATGCTATATATAGTCATACATGTTAATGAAGTCATTTTCATCTAAATAAAACAAATAAATAATTATTCATTACTAATTAAGCAAAACCATCACATAAATTATGTTATAAAGTACTCAATGATTCACTCAACAAAAAAAAGGTTGTATTTAAATAAAAGGAAATAAAATGAAATATAATATCCAATGCAAGAAAAATCCTTGTCAACATGGAAATCTCACTAATTAGGAATTAGATTGGAATTACATCCTATTAAACTTTGTTATAAATAATTTATTAGAATTTTGGAATTAAAATATTTAAATAATAAAAAATAGTGATTATACTGTAGTAAGAAACACAGAGCAAAGTGCAGAGTCGTTCTGTAAAAGCTGACTTTACCCTAAATTTACTTCTCCCTCCGTCTTATACGGGACTAAAAGTCTAAAACAATTAATGAACACCTTATTTTTTATTTTTTTTATTTTTATTTTTTAAAATTAATTAATTATTTTTTATATCTTATATTTTTTAGATATATTTTAAAATATTTTTTTATATTTTTTTATTACTTATTCATAATTTTTTTTATTATTTATTTGTAAGTTAAAAATTTTAAAAAATAAAAAATATATCTCAAAAAATTTTTAAAAAAATACATCATATAAAAGTAATTAATTAATTTTAAAAATTAAAAAAACAAAAAAATCAGTGCACGGTAGGAAGCAAGCCCTCAACAATTAATACTAAGAATTTGGGGAAATTTTGCAGCTTTACAATTCTTTTTTATATTAACTAGAGACAAATTTTAATAATGATTTTAGAAGTATTATATAGGATTCAAATTTTTATTTAATAATAATTATTAATATCTCAAATAATACAAAATTAATAAATAAATGTACTGCTTCAGAATATAACATTCTTTTTAGCCAATAAATTTGTCACTTATTAATGTTAAAATTATCTTTAAAATTAAGTGTTATAACTTACAAGTTCAAACTCATTTAGAATTAAATAAATTAATGACGTAATTGTATTTTTGTCATATTAATTTATTAAAGTTATAATTTTGATCATTTTAATTTTACCATAAATAATATAGTCCTTATAATTTTAGCAAAATTACAGCAAAATTATAGTTTTGATCTCTTTTAATTTAGAGGGATTAAAAATATAACTTTAATTAAATTAGAGATACTATATTATTTATGATAAAACTAGAGAACTAAAACTGTAACTTTAATAAATTAAAATAACAAAAAATATAATTGATTAAAGCAAAAAATTAACACTCAATTATATTATCAATATACTTCTCAACCCGGAAAAGAGGTACAAAGCATAAGATTTCATTTTTACTAAAAAAATATGTTCTTAAAAACTAATTTTAGAGAATATAAAAATTTAACTTAATTCAAATTGTTTTATATATTGAAAAGGTTTTTTTTAAATTATATATTTGTCATCCTAGAAGTGCTTTTGAATTATCTTTTATAAAATGTATTTTTTAAATTATATCTAATATACTGATAAATTTGAGTATTTATTTATTTATTTATTTTTATTTATATTTTTAAAGTTTGTTTGTATTTTTTTTTGAATTTTTTTTAAAAAATTATAAAAAAATAAAAAACTTAAAAAATATATCTAAATTTAACAATATATCTAAATATAACTTAATAAATACTTTTATAAAAAAATATCCAAAAGAAAACTTTAAGTCACTTAGTAAGATTATAATCAATTTTTGCATAAAAAATTATTTGAATAGTATTTTTTTATTTTAAATTATTTATTATTTAAAGTAATGACACAATAATTAAAAAAATTATTAAATAATTTTAATTTTTATAAAAAAATAATTATATTTAATTAAATTATTTTTATTAAAATTAATTTAAATTATTGTGATTATTTTATTAAATATAATAATAAATAAAAATAAAAATAATTAATTTTTTATTAATAATATAAAATAACAGATAATTTAAAATAAAATTTTTTTAAAATAATAAATAATTAAGAAAAAGAAAGTATTATTTAATATTTCTCTTCTGTATAGGCTATCCTAATTCCTAGGGAAGAAAAAGGAAAGTAGGGTGAATGGTACAAGTTAAGAATGGAAAGCTAGTGGGAACAGAAAGAAATGAAGATGGGCACTGAAATACCGTTGATACGACTTCCTAATTGGTAATTCCCAATTGGTAATTGGTAATTCCTAATTGGTAAACCTATTTTAACTGCTGTCCTGTCCACAGATTTAAATTATTAAATACCAGTGAGACCACTTATTTAATGACCCTCATTCAAATACAAGGGTCATTGGCCTCAAATTTCCTGACACCCCTGGGGCTGTCACACTATATTTTAAATTAATTATTTTTATTACAATATTATTTAATGTAATACTAAAACGTTCATAAAATATCATTTTGAAATAAAAATTAATTCTTTTTTAAACAAAATCAACCCACCTCAAAATTACATGTGAATTGTCTTAGTTGAGAAAATACATACTAAATTTATTATAGTAATTATACTTACTTGTTTCTAAAATTATATATTTTCTGGAATTTAATTTTTTTAATATTTTAAAATAAGTTTAATTATATTATTCATAATAATATTAAAAGAATAAAAACTATAACTTTAATAAATTAAAATAACAACAAATAAACTGAAGTCTTTAAAATAATTTATTGCACAAGAAAAAAAAACGAATATATGATACTATTTTAAAAATATTTATAATTTTTATATTTAATTCAGTTGATTGGAAGAGAATTTAAGAAAAAAAATATCAGAAATTTTCAAAAAAAAAAAGTTGTGGAATAGAGAAGTCTCAGTCGAGAATCCCTTTTTGTAAGGAGAACCAAACAAAGAGGGTATGATCATGAATAGTAATTCTCACTGTTATCACTGTCCTTGCATAGCAGGCAGTACGGGGACATTAATAGAGGGGGCAATTCTACTTATTTACAATTTTGCCCATTACCTATGGCTGAATTTACTATAGCCCCATCATTTTTTTTTCCTATTAATATTATTCTCAAACAATCTTAATAAATTGTACTTGTTTAAATTATTGAAATGATTATATATGAATTTAATAAAAAATTGATTACGATCATTTAAATTTACATACAATTATTTTAATAATTTATAAAAAGATTTTATGAGTAACACTCAATGGCAAAGTTTCTTGTATTATTCCCTAATATTTGAATTTTTCATGTTAAAAAAAATATAACATTGACTAAGAAGATATTATATATTATAATATAAAACAGTAAGATACAATATATCAAAATATTTGGGCTTAATTACTTTTTTGTCCTCTCAATTTATTAAAATTGTATTTTTTATTCCTCTAATTTTATTATGAACAGTATAATTTCTTAAGTTTTATCAAAGTTGTAGTTTTGATAACTCATGATGAAATTACAATGACCAAAATTATATCTTTAATAAAATTATGATAAAATTAAGGGGACCATATTATTTAAAATGAAATTAAGATAATTAAAATTGTAACATTGACAAATTAGGAGAACCAAAAATATAATTAAGTAAAATATTTAATATTTTTATGTTTGACATGATAATTAAAAATGATATATTTGATATTTTCTAAAAAATTAATAAAATTAAAAATAATATGATGTCTATAATATTTGAATGGTATAACATATCATTCATGATAGTATTATCTTTTTACACCATAATATTTTAGATAAAACTATACATTTTAGATAATAATGTATTAAATACAGACATATTAAATATCTGATATCACTTGAAACATTAAAATAAAAAATGACTCACTTCAAAGTTGTCTTGTTTGTCATATAGACATCTTACATACCATGATATATTAGAAACCATAGAATAGGGTCGCTATATTTTTGGATAATATGAGATACCGCAAAAAAATGATGCGATCTCATGGGACTTGAATCTAATCACTTCAAAGTTGTCTTGTTTGTCATATAGACATCTTACATACTATGATATATTAGAAACCATAGAATAGGGTCTCTATATTTTTGGATAATATGAGATACCACAAAAAAATGATACGATTTCATGGGACTTGAATCCAATCATTTTATAATCAGTAATTTTTGACACATTGTGACAATCCATTAAATTTTAAATGACCACGATGAACAAATTAATAAAATACACGTAAAATATGTATACTTTATCAAACAAATCATAATTATTCAAAAATAAATAAATAACAACAATTAAAATATGGTTGATTATTTTTTTAAAGAAAATAAATAAATTCAAATCTAACTTTATAATATTTTATTATTTTATATATCACCTATTATTTTATATAACAATATTTTAACATAAATATGTTAAATATCATTTATCACATAAAATATTAAGATCAAGATAAACCTTGTTCATATATAAAGATAAGAAAATAATGAAGGCATCCCCCATAATGAGGGAAGGGTTTGGGTGATTGTTTAATATTAAATGTGATGTGGGAGTAATAATGGGAATTGATTTGTTGAATTGAAAAATGAAGGGAGGATAGAGAAAAAGAAGAAGGCTGGTTTGTGTGGTTAGTAGAATTAATTATTTCTGATGATTATCTGTTCAAACCAAAATAGTATATTAAAGCAAGTGGGTCCAGCTTGGATTGCTTGGCTGATTAGTCCTTTTCCCTCTGTGTTTTTTTTCTTCTACTTTTTTTAATTATCTGATTAGTGGTTGGAATATAATAACAAAAGTATAAATGATACAGACACTCATCAAGTACCCTTCTAAGTTTGGTTGCCATATTTAATTATCACTGCACAAAATTGTCCAACTCAATTTTGCTAACTCCACTTTTCTCTCTAACTTCTATCTTTTCCACCACACCATAGTTCACGGGAACTTTGAGTTTTAAAAATGTTTTTAATATAATTATATATTTATTTATAGTAATTTGATTCATCTAATTTTTATATATTTGTTTAATTATAATTCATTTATCTATTTTAGACAAATTTTTATAGAACCTAATTTTGACTTTTGTAAATTTTTAAAAGAATTAAGTTCAAAATCTAAAATAAACAAACATAACAACATTTTGGACTTAAAAAATAACTTTTATAAATATACTTCAATTAAAATATTTTTATTATAAGCGACATTTAAATATAATAATTAAAAATTATTCTAAATAAAAAAGTAATTTGAAATTCTTCTATCACCATATACTTCTTTATGAAGCTTAAGAAAAACAAATTTTTAATTTTTTAAGTGTTTCTATTTTTTCCAAAGGAACACCCACTTTTTTTTTTCTTTAAAAAAAAGTACTTTTCCTAAGAAAAAAGCCTATACAAAGGATCCCTTAGTCTACCCATAATCATGAAGCATAATTAGTTATATTCAAATGGATGGAGACCTCCATGTTATATTATGGATAATGAAACCTTTTTTACAATTAAATCTACAATTAATTCATGATCAAATTAAATATTCCAATGATTTAAAAAAAATTAATCATCTCATCTCATCTCAGAGCTTAAGACTCAAGCAAAGACTAGAGGCTTGTACACATGTGTTTAGAAAGTTCCAATGTTTTATACACAAATTAATTAGAAGTTAAACTGTTTAATTAAATTGGTTGAAAAGGGATATTTATAATAAAACACAATATCACTTTAATTTATATTTCCATTGTATTATGTTTCTCCATTGTTTATATAATGTACACCAACTTCCTACTTGGCTATTTATGGCCTTTTCATATATATATAAAAACAGAATAACCATGGGACTTAAGTGTGGTTTTTTCTTAATTACAAATTGAAATTAGAAAACCTATTTTAATTTTTGTTCACTACTATATAAAATACTTCTAGCATATTCAATCTTTAATTCACATACAATTGCTTTTGTATTGTTTTTTTCCCTCCTCTACATTACATTTTTCATAACACATCTTATAAATGTGATAATCACAAATGAAAATTTAAGCTATATTTTATGAGCATTTTTTCAGTATTAAAGTTCGATTTACATGACAAGGTTATTCATTATTAAATAAAAAAATTTTAAATTTTAAGTGAAAAGTCTTGGACTATATCATTCGTGTAATATCTAATTAATAAAAATTGTGTATAAATTTTAAATGAGGTGAATTTAATTTCACAATTCATTAATAATTATATAATATTTAAAATTTATACATGACTTACATTAATTAAGTATTACACAAATATTATGATATAATATAGATTTATAATAATTTGTTTTTAAGTAAACCTAATCTATAATCATATAAACAAAGTATTGATATCTTATATGAATATTGAAGAATTTTTGATATTTTACACAATGTTTCATTAATGTAAAAACTAACAAAATAATCAATTATAATTCATCAATCCTTGGTAGCTTTTTGCATACTTTTGCCTCAATAGTTTCTTTAGATACACACAAAGCCAACTTTTTATGTAAGCAAATGATGCTAAGTTGCTAACAACTAAAATTGAAAATTCCATGGAGTAAGGTAAATTGGTCATTTCATTCCCTCCACTCAACTTATCAAAAAGCAAGGGGGGTGCTCAAATTTGACTATTGCACAAAAGGGAGATTTTATTTTATTTTATTTTTATTTTATTTTAAAAAAAGGTATAAACAAACAAACACAATGGGAGTTGGGTTGTGATGAGCTGTCCAGTTGCACTAGATGCTTTTATCTGATGCTCACCAGTGCTGTGTAGCTGCTGCTCCTCCTTCCATGGATGGACTCTTTTTTGTATTTTACCATTCAACCCTCTGTCTTTGCCTTTTTTCTACTCGGAACCCCAATTATTATTTTTGTCCATTCTCTCTCAAATTTCAGAACTCAGAAGAAAGAAGATGACTAAAGCTGATAATGGCTGCCTGATCATTCTGATTCTGCTTGTAATTTTGCTACTAAAACAGAAACTAATACATGACACTTGCTAGTACCTTTTTTTCTAAAAAAAAAATTTATATTATCATACTTTCAAAAATACAATATTTTTAATTTAATATTTATTTAGTGTTATTCTCAAGTACTATTTGGTTTTTTAAAATAGTAATAAAAATTAAATAAAAAATAAAGAGAAGTTATTTTTTGATTATCTCTAAAAATATATCTCACTTCATTTTACTTTATTCTATTTAAGATACTAAAAATAAATAAATCTTATATTATTATAAAGTGTAATATTTTTGAAGATATAATATAAAAAATAATTAGTAGATTGCAATTAAAGACTTTTTAATATAATTGTGAAATTTATCAGAGTAATAATATTGCAATTGAAAATTAATTCATGATACTAACACAAAGGGAGTGAAAGGAGAAATGTATATTGACTTTTTGAAGTGGATCCAAAGTGGAAAAGAAAACATATATGTGCTATAATTTAGCAGGCATTTTTGTTAGTAACAAAGGCCAATTTTTGTCATTCCTTTTACGAGACCCCACGAGCGGGCTTCTGCTACTTTCCCTCTTCTCCTCCTTAGGTCCCCCCACCAGCCACCAGGCCACCACCCTCTCCCTTCTCTCTCTCTCTCTCTCTTTCTCTCTCTCTCTCTCTCTCTCTCTCTCTCCCCCCTCTGATCACAGAGGAGGACAGCAGTCAACCAAAAACCAAGAACCCCACAAAACTCACAGTCTCAGCTGGGTCCAAAACCTCTAGAAAATTTCGAACTTTCTCTCTCTCTCTCTAGAAACCAGGAAAGAAAGTGAGGGAATGGGGAAGAGTCAGTGACTTAAGAGAGGATCAAAAGATCATGGGGTTGAATATCAATCATCTTTGAATTCCAAGAAGAAAGAGAAAAAGAAAAATAATAATCCCATTCTCAGGCCCCTCTTCTCTTCCCCACCTAAATGGAACTATCAGATTTGCAAAACAACAATAAGCAGAGGAGTCACCACCATCACCAGCAGCAAAAGCAGTTACCTTCTTCCCAGCTTGTGGTCCCTTTTGATGGCAGACCTTCCTCTTCTTCATCATCTCAAGGACCCTTCATCATGGGCTCCATCTCCATCCAAGCTGGCCTCTCCCATGGCGTTGCTACGTCTGCTCCCAACTCTTCTTCGTCTTCTTCCTTGTCTTCCAACTCTAATTCTTCCTCGTCTTCTGCTCCTGCCTCTGCCTCTGCTTCTGCTTCTGCTTCTTCCACCGCTCCTCCTCCTCACCTCATTGACGCCTCCCTTGCCATCGCCACCAGATCTGAGCCCCACCCATCTTCTCGATCCGGACCCGTCGTGGATTCCACAAAGAAAACCCAAGTTCAACAACAATTGTCTATCTCTACTACCACGACGACAACGGCAATAACGACTACGAACCCACCTAAGCGATCCACCAAGGACAGACACACCAAGGTTGACGGTCGCGGCCGGAGAATTCGAATGCCGGCTACGTGTGCCGCTAGGGTTTTTCAGTTGACCAGAGAATTGGGTCACAAGTCTGATGGAGAGACAATTGAGTGGTTACTGCAGCAGGCGGAGCCGGCGATCATCGCCGCCACAGGCACCGGGACAATTCCAGCAAACTTCTCGACTCTGAACGTGTCGCTTCGGAGCAGTGGGTCTACACTTTCAGCTCCGCCGTCGAAGTCCACTGCCCATACGTTTCATGGGTCGGCGTTAGCTCTCGCTCATCATCGACCTTACGAAGAAGCTTTCCAACACCCGGCTTTGTTAGGGTTTCACCCTCACCCCCACCATCAGCAGCATCATCTAATGACCGCAGACCAGATTGCAGAAGCGCTTCCAAGCGGTGGCGGGGGGGAGAGTGGAGGCGGCGACTCGACCGAGAGCTATATGAGAAAACGCTTCAGAGAAGATCTTTTCAAAGAAGATAATAACCAATCACAAAATGAAAATACTGGGGGAAGCAGCTCACCGAAGTCATTCAAAAGCAACTTACAATTGCCAAAGCAACAACCAGAAGCTGGAGGATCTTCAGGCCTTCTCCGGCCATCAAATTTATTGCCCGCCACCGCCATGTGGGCAGTGGCACCAGCTCCGACTAGTGGTGCCGGCAGCACATTCTGGATGCTACCAGTAACCGGTGGTGGAGCTGGTGGTCCACCTGTGGCCACTGCCACTTCTGGGTCTGGTCCTTCAGAGACCCAAATGTGGCCTTTTCCACAAACTGCTACTGGGAATTCGTTACAAGCTCCTCTACAATTCATGCCAAGGTTCAATCTTCCTGGTAATCTTGAGTTTCAAGGTGGAAGAGGAGGTGCTCTTCAATTGGGTTCCATGCTAATGCCTCATCAGCAACCATCTCAGCATCTTGGTCTAGGAATGTCTGAATCCAACCTGGGTATGTTGGCTGCTCTAAACGCTTACTCTAGAGGTGGTTTAAATATGAATTCCGACCACCAAAATCACCCAATGGAGCATCATCATCATCACCATCATCAACAACACCAGCCTCAAGCTACTGATAGTGGAGAAGAAGGTCCTAACAGTTCTCAATGATGACTTCCAGAAACAAATTAAAGAACTTGGTTAGTTAATGCTTTTCATCTGTGTATATAACAGCTCGATTCCTTACATATTTCACAGTTGTAATTTGTGAAACAGGAAGTAGAGTTTATTGGGTTTGTTTTTTGCAGATTGGAAGTTGAATTTGTGATGAGTGATGAGTGATGAGTGCTTGAAAAACCCATGGATGGTCATCAGAAAATTGATCAGTTTCTTACATGTATTTTAGTGGTGTTTTTCTCTATTTTTTTCTCATTTTTCTTCCTCTCTTTTGAGAGGAATTTGATTTCTTGAGCTTGATTTGAAGGACATTGTAATGTGATTTTATCTGCTTGATTTGGTCCAAAGGGACTGAAAATTTTCAGGAAGAGAGAGTTTGTATAGGAGGAAATTTGTCTTGGTATTGTTATATTTACTTATTTGCTTCTCTTGTATGACAATATATTGAAAACATTCAAAAAGGATTTAAAGGCAAAAATTCAATAGCTCTCTTTCCTTCTCTACATCTCCATCTTTTCCTCTAATAGTATAAATATATATAATTATATATATGACAAAAATATTTTACTTTTATTAATGATAATCAAGAACTAATTTCAAACTTCTCTCTTATCATATATGACTAGTTGTTTTGAACACAGAAAAGGGTGTGAGAAGATTAAAAAAAATGATCAAATTATTAGAGGGCCAGAATCCAACTAAGCAAAAAAGGATTGCCAGGTAGAGAGAGAGAGAGAAGAAAATTTATAATAAATAATAAGTAATTGTAGCTAAACTAGGAGTTAAACAAACGAATCTGAGTATACTGATCCCCATTCACTTTATCTGTAGCTTTGAAGAGAACTCCAGCAAGGATGTCAGGAGGATTCTACCTTCCACCAGGACCACCACTTTCCTTCTCTTTCTCTCATTAAATTAAACCAAAACAAAAAAAAACAAGTGGTAATTGTTCTTATTTCTATTTCTAAAATAATTAGCATTTAATGGCAAGAATAAGTAGTTACACAATTTTTTTTCTAATGATTAAGGGCTTGTTTGTATTAGTCTTTTTTTTGGAAAAGCGCTTCTAATAAAAAAAAGAAGTGAATGTTTGAACATTATTGAAAAAAAAAAGTGAAAATACTCAAAAAAACCAAAAAATTATACTTTTTTTGCTTATGAAAAAGGTACTTTCTATGCTCCTCAATAGTAATATTTAAGGAGAGTTTTTTATTTTTTTAAATTTAATTTTTGTTTTTTAAATTTTCTATTTTAAGAAATAATTTAAAAGAATAAATAAAAATAATTATTTTTTTATTTTTTGTTTTTTTTGTTATAAAATATTTTTTAATTTTTTTAAAAAATTTATAAATTTTGAAATTATTTCTTAAAATAAAAATTTTAAAAAATTAAATTAAAATTTTCTCATACTTTAAGAGTAGCGGAGAAATCACCTATAAAAAAAGCTAATGCTAAGAAAAGAGAAAAAATAAAGCTTTGGTGGTGACTTTTTTTTATTTAAAAGTATTTCATAATTATTACATTTAAACTTAAAATAATTTTTAATTTTAATAAAAATTCTTCTAATTAAAGCATAAAATTATTTTTTTAAAAGTCCATCCAAACATGTCCTATTTCCTATATAGCATTGCCTTTTCTCTTCAATTCATTCTTCTATGGTTTATCACTCTTAATTTTTGTATATAATTTTCCTATTTTGTGTTACTAATTAATTGATATTTTTATAGGAAATACTATCCTACAGCCCCAAATGACTGCATACTTCTTATATTTTTTTTGCATTTTTTTGGCTTTTTATTTTTTAAAATTAATGGAATGTTTTCTATATTATATATTTTTTTGAGTTTTTAAAATATTTTTAGATTTTTTTTGGATTTTTTTTCCACTTTGGGTACTCTTCATTCAACAGTAATATTTAGACTTATATTTTTCTTAAGTAAAAGATTTCAAATAAAATTTAAAAATATTTCAAAAAAATTTTAAAAATATATATATGACATAAGAAATATCTCATTAATTTAAAAAAAAAGTACAAAAAGTAAGAATGGTTATAACCCTAAAGTCCCAAAAATTAAGTTGTAGAGTAGCAATCACTTTTTATAAACTTTGACAAAACAAAAATATTGATAACATGACACTCAATTATTACTTTATTATATCTATCATATTCGATGATTAAGCAATTATCTAGTGTGACATTAATAATACTACATTATTTAAAAGATATAGTAATAGATGTAAATTTGAATCAATTATATTAAAATTTTCTTGATGAATCAAAATATTATATATAGTAATAAAATAATAAAAATGTATGGTTTGACATGTTAATGTCAAAGAAATAGAAAAGTTGGAAAATGAAGCTTCAATTGTAACATCAATTTCATAAAGGGAAGAAAAATGGATTGGGAAAATTTAAGGGATGGTAACGTTGTCTTCAAGCCAGGGAGGCAAGGAAAAGGACTTTGGTGTTGACTTGAACAGTCAATTTCAGACCACTCTCATCCCTACCATTCACTACTGCTCCCTCTCCTTTCATTGCTTAATCATTCTTTGTTTAAAATTTCTCCATATTTTCATGAGCTATCACATTTTTCTTTTTCAAGTATGCTATACTCCTTAGACTTCTAACCATTTATTCTAATTATTTTCTACTCTTAGTAGTTATATTATGGAAGGATAAGTGGCTGCAATTAAATTAATTAGTTTGATAAAATATGGTATTGAATGTTGGAACGATTGTATTATGCTATGAGTATAGTATATTGTATTTGCGAGAGAGATAAAGAGTTTGAATGAGACATTATCGGGGCACAATTAATTTGGGAGAAAGATGAAATTATATGACTTGAGTATAAAATATTATGTAAAAATTATTGTTAATTGATGTGTAAAATAATAAGTATATGTGTAAAATAATTAAGCTAAGTAAGATAATTAAGATAATGGAAGTTAGATGAAAGAATCAGGTCAAACTTTTAAGAAACTACAAGAATAATATTGTTTAAATTAAAAATAGGAGGACTAAATTAAAACATTTCATATTATAAGAATACCAAAAGTGTAATTAAATTTAAGTAAAATCGTTAAATTTAACACTCAATTAAATGATAGGGTACAATTTGACTAAATTATTATAATTAAGTACACAATGTATTATAATTAATAAATTAGAGGAAATATTATAATAACAAATAAAAATTTATATTATTTTTGCTCTTATATATTCTTAACCACTAAATTGATTTCCCTTTTCACGTTGCAAACAAAATTATGCATTTTTTTCGTCAAAAATAATATTTTCTTGCCTCTCAAAGTTTTTGAAATTTAGTATATATAAGCATTGTCAAACTCACATGACTAATTACTAATTTATGTATAAATCAATAGTTCAAAACTTGATTTCAAACTTTGAATCGATATCGAACAAGGTTTACGGTTCGGATCACACTATTGAATTGCTTAAATGGTTGAACCGATTTGACTTTATATATATATATATACAAGAAATCTATATAAAAAACTAAGTTAAAGTTTGAACATTTTAGATGAAGTTAAGTCATAAGGCACAACTAAAATTGGAAGTAAAATAGGTAGTAGCTAGGTAGATTGAAACCATTTTTGGACACGATTGTGGTAATTTCCTAAAATATGTGGATAAGTATTTATATATGATATTGCTTATGCCAAGTAAATCCAAATCCACCATAGGATGCCTTATCTATTTCTTTTAGTTTATTAGCAGACAAAACTAAACTTTCACACACTTTACAAGAAATTTTACTTTTTATCCAAAACAAATTATGCCAAGCACATTGATCTTTATCAATCCCTTTGGCCTGCGGATCGGATCATGTTCTTCTTTGATGACTGAGATGGGGCAGGCACTGGATTCGGGTTGATGCCTTTGCCATTGTTTGGATCCTTTTGCTTTCCTTTGGACACAACCCTAATTAACTCCCTCTATCAAAAACTACAAAACTCCATTATTATATGAATCACTATTTTAGTATCATATTTAAAAGAAAAAACAAAAAGCATATGCTTTGACTTTAGCATTCAAATAATAGTAAAAAATTGTGACATTTTCTACATTTTTTCTTCATTAGTACATTTAAGGGAGAGTACAAAGTGAACCATTCATTTACTATAAAATTAATTAACCCCTTAAACTTAGTTGTGTTTGAATGATACTTTCATAGAATTTGACTTTATGTAAAATGAATTTAATTTCTTATATTTACAAAATAACATGTTTGAATAATTGTTTCTCATAAAAATATTTGTATTTTCTTTATTCATTCAACAATAAATTTTTTCATAATATTTTACAAATGGAGCAAGGGTTCGAGAATTGGGGGCGGGGCCAAGTCCAAGCCTAAGAGCTAAGGTCACGTCTAAGTTTAAAAGTTGATTGACTAGGTTTAAGTTCAAGAGTTAGGGCCAGGTGATTACAAATAGCAAGAAATTGATAAAGGAATTTAAATTTTTACTAAAAGTAACATATTTGAAATTATTTAAAATAATTCTATGATTAAAACACTTAAAATTTCTAACTTTTTTTCATTTATCCCAATAAAGTAATTTATGGTCAAATATGTAAAGTACTCTATCTATAAAATTATTCTCCTGGCTTAAATTATCTCATCCAAACATATTCTTACAAAAATTTAATTCCTTTAAATTTTCATTTTTATTATTGTTTAAATTTTATTCTTTAAAATTAACTTGCACTTTTATTCTCCAGGACGTTATAATAATTTTAAAATTTACCGGTATTTGAAATTATTTTATACAACTTTATGATTAAATTATTTAAAATCTTGACTTAAATACAAAGTCCTTTTAGTATAGTAAAAGTCAATTTAATTTCAATATTTTTAGTTTGAATAATGTTATCATTATATGCTTTTTTTTAAATTCAATTAATCCCTCCGTCATATTTTAGGTTTAAATATTTCTACCAAAATTATATTTAAACCTATAACTTTTAATTAATTATTTAAATAAAATCCTTCATGATAAAGTATTTAAATTACCTTATAAAATTACTTTTCCTCTTAAACCACATCATTCAAACACAGAAATTTAATTCCTTTAACTTTTTAATTTTTTAATTTTTTTTAATTTTTATTCTTTAAAATTAGCTTGCACTTTAAAATTTTAAAATCATACTATGTAAGATTTCAGAGAGGGAAACTGATCCAGACTATTTCGATATGAATTTTTTTTAATTTTTTTTAATTTAAATCATTTATTAAATTTTAAGCGATTACAATTAAATACATATAAAATATATGAATTTTATTAAATAAATTTTAATTATTTAAAATTAAATTAATGATTAAAATAAAAGATCCCGAATCCAAGAGAGAGAGAGATGGGGATAAATAAATGAAGGGGGAGGAAGAAAAGATGATGGAAAGTTGAATGGTGGTCACGGATGTACAGTGCAGATGAGTTGTGTAGGCGCGTGGTTATTAACTTCTGGGGACCACCCTCACTGAATAATGAATTAATACCATAACAAAGCACCACGCGCTTCACGTGCTCCAATCATAAGCCTACTAAGTGCGGGTTCGGTAAGATTCTGAGTGAGTGGATAACAATACAGCGCGTCGACTTCTAATTTAGGGGACAATGATTCTCTCAACGTTTTTGCCGTCATATTAAAAAATAGGTAAAATACCATTTTATTGTTCTTAACTTACTCTAATTTCAATTTGGGGGCTTTCTTATATTTTATTAATGTTTTTAAGTTTATCTTCATAATAATGACGTGGATTATTTTTAGTCATTAAATAAAGTTTTAATTAATTTCATTCATAAATTATGTTTAATCTATTACTTGCTAACTTAATTATTATTTTTTAGATATTTAATTAATTAAATATTTAATTGTAAGACTAGATATTTAATCATTCATTTGAAGATATTAAAGATTTAATTATAATTTTAAGTATTTAATATTAGCTTATTATAACTCATATGACACTGCCTTCAATTTTACAAATTGTGATGACTGATGAGTCTAGGGATGGATGGAGGGGGGTAAGGGGCGGTCTTCCCTCCCTCCTCCTCCAAATTATTTTTTATTTATACTTATATATATTTTTTAATAAGTTAGTGGACCCTTTAAATTTATATATATACATATATTTATATGTACCTTTTAATAAATTTATGGGCATAATTTTTTTTAATTGTTTGCCTCTTAAATTTATAATGAAGAAAGTCCAGCACTTTACACATAAAAGAAATGCCGCAACAGTAAGAAGACTAAGAGAGCAATTGATCAATTGCTATTCTAGTTTTAGAGGAGTAGTGGAGTTGTGGAGGCACTGTTAATTTTTGTAATATTGCTTTTATGATTGTTTAGTCATTTTTACTATTCTTTTTTTCGAGGTGAGTTAATTTAATAGTTATTGTAAAATGTAAATAATTGTAAATCATCTATTATTTAATTTTATTTGTAAATATTTTAAGTTAGTTGTGTATTTATAGTTGTGGTTCCATATATTTTGTACTTTTACTATTTATTATATTTTGTTAGTTGTTACACTTATGCATCAAATAATCACTTATATTCATGGGACAGTCATCTACAATTGATGCATATTTCAAGAGAAAAGCTAATAAAACTCCTAAAATTAGTGACTCGTCAAATCTTATATCAACTACACAATTGATCAACGATGAACAACATCAATCTAAAATTCCAAGAATAAAAAATGAAGAAATTGATATCTCTTTACTAGAAAAAGATCCAGGAAAATGTTGTTCTATTTGGCAATATCCTATTGACCAACGTGACAAGATTCGTAGAGCTTATATAAAACCTGGACCATATCAACTTACAAATATAAATTTTTCAACTTCTGGTATGGAAAATGATCGTCGATGCTTTCAACCTTCTTAGTTTAAAAAGTTCCCAAGCTGGTTAGAATATTCGCCTCACAAGGATGGTGCATTTTGTTTACCTTGCTACTTGTTCAATAATAATCATAGTGATTGTAATGATGGAAGAAGTGCCTTTGTTGAAGTAAGATTTAGAAATTGGAAGAAAGTCAATGATGGAAAGAATTGTGCGTTTCTATGACATGAAGAAGTTGGTCCTAATTCACTGCATAAAAGATGTGTGAAATTTTGCGATGATTTAATGGCTCAATCTCAACATATAGAGAAAGTTTTCAATAAGTAAAGTACATAAATTATTGCAAATAACCGTTTACGATTAAAGACTTCCATTAATGCGGTTCGGTGGCTCACATTTCAAGCATGTGCTTTTAGGGGTAATGATGAAAGTCTTTACTCATAGAATATGAGGAAGTTTATTGAGCTAATAAAGCTTATGACATCTTGTAATCTTAATATTGCTAATGTTGTCCTTGAAAATGCTCATGGAAATGCTCAATATATCTCACTTACTATTCAGAAAGAAATATTGTATATTTTTGCTAGAAGGGTACGCGCAGTAATTTGTGAAGAGATTGGTGATTCTAAATTTTGCCTTATTATTGATGAAGCAAGGGATGAATCAAAAAGAAAACAAATGGCTATAGTTTTGAGATTTGTGGATAAAGATGAGTCTGTTCAAGAGAGATTTTTTGATCTTATTCCCTTTTCAGACACTTATTCTTTAACTTTGAAGAAAGAAATTTCAAGTGTTCTTTCTCGCCATTGTTTTGATATTCAGAATCTTCGTGGTCAAGGGTATGATGGAGCTAGCAACATACGTGGTGAATGGAATGTGTTACAAGCTTTATTCTTGAAAGATTGTCATTGTGTATATTATATTCATTGTCTTACTCATCGATTGCAATTAGCGCTAGTTGCAGCAGCTAGAGAGGTTACTTATGGTCATCAGTTTTTCTCAAATTTAGCATTGACTGTGAATGTTGTGACTGCTTCTCCTAAGCGACATGACCAATTACAAGCAGCTTAATCAACAATCATTACAAATTTGATTGCTAGTGATGATATTGAAACAAGTAGTGGAATTAATCTAATAGGCACTTTACAACGAGCTACAAATACTAGATGTGGTTCTCATTTAAATTATGTTAGAAGCTTATTATGCATGTTTGATGCTACTTGTGAAGTTCTTCAAAAAGCTACAAAGGAAGGTAATTATTTCCTTCATGGTGATGCTAATAGTGCTTATGATATTCTTACATCTTTTGAATTTATTTTTCTTTTACATCTTATGAGAGATATCTTAACAATTACCCATGAGCTTTGTCATGCTTTACAATGTAAGAATCAAGATATATTGAATACAATGACTTTCGTGTCCACTACTAGAAGTTTGATTCAAAGAATGAGGTAATCAGGTTGGGAAAATTTGTTTAAGGAAGTCATATCATTTTGTGAGAAGCATGAAGTTAATGTTTCTGGAATGACTGCCTTGTATATTCCTAGAAGAGGTCGAGTTCGCCAAAATGTTAATCATATTACAGTTGAACATTATTACCGTATCAATTTGTTCATTGCCACCACTGATACTCAGTTACAGGAGTTTAATAGTAGATTTTGAGATAATATGGTGGAATTGCTTACTTGAGTTCAGATTTGGATCCAAGAGATCATTACAAATCATTCACTATAAATAAAATTTGTGAGTTGGTAAAAAAATTTTATCCTGATGATTTTACTAAACAAGAAAAGTTGCATATCAAAATACAAACTCAACATTATGCACTTGATGTTCCCTTTCATTCTGAATTGAGACATCTATCAACAATTTTTGATTTATATCAAGGATTGATGAAAACAGAAAAATGTTTGAATTATCCTTTGATTGATCGTTTAATTCGTTTAATATTAACTCTTCCTATTTCAACTGCTTCAATAGAGAGATTGTTTTCAGCTATGAAACTTGTCAAAAATAGACTTAGAAATAAGATGGAAGATAAATTTATAGTTGATTGTTTGATAACTTACATTGAGAGAATGATTGCTAAAAAGTTTGATACAGATTCTATTATTGATGAATTTTATGATATGAAGAACGATGTGCACAACTTAGATAAAAGTACAATGTATTTAATTTTTATAAATTAAAATTTATTTAATATTAATTATTAAAATTTACTTTTATTTTCGGCCCCCTTTATATGATTTCTAGATCTGTCCCTAGATGAGTTAATAAAAAATAATAGGTTAATATAAGGTTTGATTTATATAATTTCAGTCAATTGTTAAATAACTCCTAAAAGTTATTTTTTATTTTTCAATCCCCCATTATTTGAGTAATATTCTTATGGAATATATATAAAAAGTCAATATAAATATAGAGAAAATTAATTATTGTGGCAACCTAGGGAGAGAGAGAGAGAGAGAGATAGATATATATATATATATATATAATTTTGTCACATAAGATTATCACCTAGAGAGAGATATATGTTGGTCACATAGGATTATTACCTAAATATTTTTTACTACAACATACTCCAATTTAATGGTATTAGTTGATAATTTAATGACGAATATTAAATTGACAGAAATGAAAACTATAAGGACACAATTGATCGAAATTAAACTACAGGAATCAAATTGACAATTGATTAAAACTATAGAGACTAAACCTATGTTAACCTAAAAATAATTCATATGGTATCAATCTCAGTTTTTAAAATTAAAATAAATTTAATATTATGAGTTTAATTCTTACTTAATCTCCACTCTTAGAATGAGTAGATTAATATTTTTGTCCTTAAATATTACTTTTCTTATTTGACTCCCCCAAAGTTGAATCATTTCAATTTAATTCTTCAAAAACCAGTTATAATTATAATAGTCTTTATGTAAACTTGATTAGTTAGGCACTAATGTTGGTATTAGTTAGGAACTAATGAATTACCAACATGGACTATCAAAAAGTATAAATCTATTATAGTTATTTTTATTATATCTCTTGTACTTTTTTATAATTTTAATAATTTCTAATTATTTAAGCCAACGGAAGAATAAATTTAAAAAAAAATTCAAAGACCAAATTAAAAAAATAATTTTAAAAAACTCAACTCAAAAAAATATATGATATCTTTAGAGGACAAATATTAATTTATTAAAAATAAATTTAAAGTGAGCATGCATGATGAATAAGTGGTTTTTACATAGATTGGATACTCATTAGATTTGTCGTTTTTTTACTTATTACTTTTCAGGCCATGAATCTCGTGTAAAATAAAAAAAAAAATAAAGAGTTAGATGTTACAATGACAAATATTGGATATATTGTTTCCTTAAAATCACTTTATAGAAAGCTTCTAAAAGTTGCTTTAACTTCTAAAATGAAATAAAAAGGAAAGAAAAAACTTCTGTTTTGGAGGGCATTGTGCATTTCGGCTAAATTGGGGATTCAAATTGGATGGAACTTAATACAAATATTAGAAATTATTAAACTATTAAACTCCCTCTTTTTCGCAATAAAGAAATTGATTTGAGCTGAAAATCTACAAATCCTGATTGCCATCTTTTGCTCTAACAAGATTGAGATGAAAAAAATCCCAGGTTGCCTTGATTGCATAATGGCAAAGATCAGATAAGAATATTGCTACACTGTCCAGTTCAAAATTTGGCGCAGTGCTGCCTTGATTTAACTGAGATGCACTATATGTAATCAGTGTACAGAAAATTATATTGCCCTTTGTTTTCTGTATGGAGTGTAGAGGTATAATCATCAGGACGCCAAAAGAACAATGACAGCAGAATCTCATTCTTCCCCCTCCAGCCGTATCCAAAAAAAGACTACGATGAGCGCCGGAAATTCTTGGCGAAATACACGAAGACCTTGGCAAAGTCCCTCCCCAGAGACACAACTCGTGAACAATTGCAAGATATGCCGGTAAAAAATATATCATGTCGATCTTGAGGATTCTTGTCGTCTGAGAGGAATGCCTTCACCATAGCCATCCTCTTCTGAATGCTTAGGAAGTCTAATAGATGCTGCTGCACGTGATCATATTAATAACTCCAGGTTAAAAATTTGAATATCATATACAAAGAGAGTGCATGTGCAAATGAAAGTGAGGGTGTAATCTAAAACCAAGATCAATGGAGCATACCATCAGCCATATCCTTAGTTTTGTGAAGAAGAAAAGTTCCTGAAAGAATTGTCACAAACCCACACATTTCTGTGACAACCTGTGTTGGACTTTGCCTATCCCAGTCCTGATATCAAATTCAAAACTTAATCAAGGATCAACCTTCTAAAATGGAAACAGTGGACGGGCACTGACCGAGCAAATAACAACAGCACTAATATATACACACCTAAATTCAAATAAAACACAGAAAATAAAATAGCTATTAACATTATATTTTGAAAAGATGATTTTAGTGACCAAGATTAAAGAAAACTAATTTTAGTTTATTATTTGTGTGCGCAAGAGAATTTGCATATTTGTGCATGCTTATTATTCAAGGGAAAGAGGTAAAGTAGTTTTGCACCCTATCCAATGTAAATCCTATAGAATTTAGTCATAACATTCACGCGTTAATGTAAATCCTATAGAATTTGGTCATTTATCCACAAGCAACAATAATCCATCTCTTAATTTGCAATAGTCTGCATAGGACGGACCAAAAATATAATAAGAAACTTGACATGCAAATAAAAGTAGGTAGACATAGTGCCAAGTGTTAAAACTATACATCAAACAATTATTAGGCCTTTTCCTAACAACTTAAAGCTTTTGAGATGAATTGATTCTTGATCAAAGCCTTTATGACTAAACGGTCAGAAGTTGAACTACTGCCGCCCTCATTCCCCTAATTAAATTAAATTTCGGCAAAAGATATGATGGACTTATGCTTTGTCCACGCTTGAAACCCAAAAGGCTTTTCTCGGGTCTAAACCCCAACAGATTAAGCTCTTTAGATGAATTGGTCCTTCAAACCAGGCAACAGCCAGTATAAAAGTATCCTTAAGGATCTTAAGACAACAACATAAGAAAAATGGTGTTTCACATCACTCCAATGCCCCATTAAGAACAGGAATTACACAATAGAGTATAATTGAAACTGAGGAAAACCTAACATATACATAGACTAGAATGTCCCCAACTTTCAACGAGTGATTAAAGAAGCTATTTGAAGCAACAAGCATACAGATAACCTTAAATCCTATTGATTTGCCTTCTGCAGTTACAATACAGCAAGGTGGTATTTAAAAATATAGTAGGATCAACATATAAAAATATATACATAAAAAAAGATACTTATGGTTAGATACAATCATTGGCCATGAGCCTTCAACTGTTCAAAAAATAAATTATAGAATAGGCAGTTAATCCAGATAATTTTAACACAATCAACAGAACCTTAAAACAAAGCAACAAAGTGGTGTTCAACAATATCAGTCAGCAAAGAAAGCTTACCTTAAACATGATAACACTAGCCAAGATGGTTAACGATGTGAACATAACATAATATATAGGAGATACCACTGCTGTATTAAAAGTATCCAGCGCCTGAATTGCAGAAATATAAAAATGATTATCACATGAAAAATAAAATAGAAAGAACTAGTCATCAAACAATTATAAACTTCAAGTGACAATATGTAAAAGTAATTGCTTTATATTTATAGTAAGCAGCGCAGCACCAAAAATAATGTCAAGGACCACGCAACTGCATATTAAAAGTCTTATCAAGTTTAAAGCTATAGAGATTATAAATTAGTTCTCATATGACCATCTGGATATTCAACCCAGCAATGACATCCGCAGTAGTTACCTAGACCTGCCTTTACATTTAAATTTTTAAACCATTATTAACTTGCTTCACCAGAACTCCTCTCTATTAATTAACCACCTGCAAGTCATTTGAATCTTCATTAGGAATTTCATTTCAATTTGGGTCCGCTACTCACTCTTTCATGAACAATTATGTTGAACATGGAAATTTCAGGAAGAATTTAATCCTCTATTGCAGACTTTCCACCACAAGGCTGCAAAATATATTCATCGCTCCTCCCCTTCAGATTGCATTTTTTTTCCTTTAATTTTACAAAAATTACATTTCAGTGATTCTCAACAGTTTCATATACTCACTTTATGATCCGCCAATTTGTTTTCTTTTTCTTATTCCCTTCTATGAAAGGGAGTTTAATATATGTTAGATTCTCACTCATACAAGGTTACAAACCACTCTTTCTATGTGCTGGGCCAAAACTAATCAACCTGCACAAATATGGATCCACTTCAAAATGTAGGGCAATTATTGAATTTCCACGGATTTCCAATTGTCTGCATGCCACATAGGTGAGACTATGGAACTTAGTGGTTTTCCATAAGCATCAAAAGAAAAGAGAGCGCACTTTTAGCCCAGTAACAAAGAATAGGATCAAGCTTTTCTTGTGTTCTCAAAACTTACTTCTTCCTCATTTTGTTGTCAATGTTTTATTAAATTATCATAGTTTCCTTTTATCATCTCAAAAAAAAAAAAATACTCTTTCTCCATTTTTTTCCCATATTTTATACGTTCTTTTCATTATAAAATTGATAGGACAAATCAGTTCTTCACCTGATCAGGTCAAAGAAAAATTAATCAACCAATCACAGAAGTTCAATTCAAGACCACAAAGTCGCAAGCTAATGTAATAAGATTAAAGGTTTTCCATAGGAAATACTTGTGGTTAAAGAAACATATCACATACAAGTTAGAATTAAGATAACTTAACTTCAACTTGGACAATTTTATCTTCTTGTTAACACAGGTAAGAGAAGGATATACATCTAAAGTGTTCAAAAGCATTGGAACAAAAGGCATAAACACAAATAAAATACGTGGTACCTCATACATCCACATCATTCACTAAATGTATGGAAAGCAAAATAAGCCATTTCAAAGTACATGATGGTACTAGAATATGGAAATTCAGGGAACTAAGAAGTAAAACAGCAAAAGCAATCAAATTACCTTATTTAAATAATTCATTTGTGTAAGAACACAAACAATTACAACTAGAGTGAATGCCCAAGTTTGGGGATAAAGTAATTGATTCATCCCCGACAGAGTTAACTTCAAGGCAATTCCAAGCGCCTTAACACTCATGACCTGTCAAAGGACAACCTTAGGATAAAAACACTCAGAAGGACATAATAAGGGAAAGAAAGTTACCAACAACCAGATAATGAGACTTACTGATAGAGAACCTACAAGGGAACAAACACCAATATAGACCATTATGTGTGTCTGGCCATAGAGTGGAATAAAGTGGAAGATAAGAATGAAGACAGCTGTTAGAACCAAAGCTGCATAGAAGAGAAATGCTGCCAAAAGAAAAATTAGTGACTCTTGGTTAGCAAGGAAAACCCGGTATGATGTTTTGGATAAATAAAGTAATATTTCAGGCAGGAACCAGACTACCTGGCTCCATAGCAAGATCCCATACTTCTGTCACTGATTCAATTTCACGCTCTTGAGGTGCATGTAGAACAATTGATGTAGAACCCACAACACATAAAACACAGCCAAGAATTCCAAATAAATGTAGCTTCTCCTTTAAAATAACATGCGCAAGTGCAGCACTGCAAGACAACATCAGAAATCAGCATCTACCACCAATGATTCAAGCATAAATATGAAGCTAATTTTTATCATGCCTGATAATAATGCTGAGAGCACCAAGAGGGGTGACCAGTATAGCTGGAGCAAACGCATAAGCTGCAAAATTAGCAATTTCTCCAACAATCACTGTTGAAATTGCAAACGCCTGTTAGAATACAAATTTCACTCGTCTTACTAATATTGTTAACTAGGCACAACTCAGTAGACTAACTAATTTGTGGAAAGTTGGCAGTATGTTTGGATTAATAAAGGTTCTAGATAGACATCAAAATTTTTCTTTGTCTAGTAGCTGCATTACTTTCTCCACATTAAAAATAACTAGCAAGTAGTAAGCTGCTAAGAACAGGTGCCACAGGTACAAACTAGATATAAAGATTAAAGCATCAATGATAGGCAACTTAAAATCTTCATTCAATAAGTATTACCATAATAATATTATACTCTAGATTAAAATTTAAAATTTCTTCCAACCAATCTACTAATAAGTTATCCACGAGAATTCGGGATCAGATCACCCTGAGGCTGGAATTTTTTATTAACGTCCATATCATATTTTACCCCAACATATGAGTAAACAAATATAATTATGTCATTCCCGAAGTATGGGTATAATCTGGCCCACTTAATCCCTTCAAAATCAATGCAAAAGCATTTAATGCTCCAACCAAGGCCCGTGTCCTTGAAATCATGAGCAGAAAGTACTAAGTGAGCTCCAATTGAAATTTGGGGCGGGGCTAGCAAATTCACATGATTAATCAATGGATCAACTTGGAAGAGAATTTTGGATCTGTTATTTATACACTTTGAAGCAATGCTAGCGACATCAAGAAATCAGCACAAAACTCCTCAGAAAGTTCCCAGTCACATTTCACACTCTTCAATGCATGGCCTCTATTCTATATCACTCCACTGTAGACACCTTTGTTTACAAGAAGCAGAAGGAGGAACAAACAACACAAATCTGAAGTCAATGCTAAAAATAAAAGGAAAAACAACAATGCTACCACAAAATCCTTAATATCCTAGGTGAATATGAACTAGAATTTTATCACCCCTACCATTAACATCCTGCTATGCACCCTTCAACCAAATAATACCCTGTAACCTTCTATAAGCCTTTCCCAGCACTTATTCTTCCATTTTATCAAAAACCCTTTGCCTAGTTTTCTGATGGGAACTGTGTCCCATATCACCCGATATTGAAGTTAGCCTCGTCCATTCCCTCTCAGCTCAAATCTAGAAGTTGGCAACCCTTTCATCTGTTCCTAGAAATTCAGTTGCACCTCCCTTGTCCATAATAAATTCAAGAAATTCACTGCTTCCTCCTCCTCCTTAACCTCACTCTTATGAGTTTGTCAGGTGCATAGGGTTGTAGGAGCTCCTATTATTTGATAGAGTCTTACATATCAAATATTTTGAAGCACAAAGGAAATTTGGTACCAAAATAAACCAATTAAATGCAATTTAGCTCTCAAGAAATTGTAAGAATTAACACCCACAATAAATAAATCATTAATAAAAAAGAAGTCCAGAATCACGTATAACTCACTTGTTATCATGCCCACCCACCAAAGAGGCTCATACAAGTAAGAATAGCCTCCATTTCCTGTCAAATGGAATCACTGAGGAAGTTAGTCACTATCACCCTTGATTCATTACAAAGATGGTGAACCAAAAATGCAGAGTACGACCAATGCAATAAGATGCATGCACTAAATCATACAATACCCATCCTGAAAGCAAGTGTACATGCTAGAGACATACAATTATAAACTTGAGGTAAGTGAGAACTACTCTATTGAGTATAAAATAGATGAATAAACATCATTAACATACAAGACATCCCCAAAACATGTATACCCATAGACCAAGTGCATATTTCATTTAACGGAATAAAGTGCAACTTTCCTACCATGCAAGCATTTAACTTGTAAAAGTTTTTTTTGTCCAGTTATTTAACATTAACAGCAAGATCAGGTCAAACTCCATTTTCTGTTCAACTCCATAAGCACACAATTATGCCAAAGCTGACAAAGATAAATACTCTAATGATGATAGTAGTAGATAAGCTAATTTGAAATATAATGTTATAATTTCAACCATAACACACAGGAGCAATCCTTGTAACAATTGAAATTCCCCCAGAAAAAAACCACCAACTAATTTGACAATTATGTAGACACTTAATTTATATCCATGTTCAATCCTAAATGGTTAAATAATGAGCACTTCTAGTGTGACAATTAAAATAATGCAAAATTCACCCTTGATCACACTACTACTCCAGATCAACAAGGTGATAGGCCCTCAATCAGATTCACATATGCTAGAAGGAAGAACAAGACACAAAGGGAAGCCAAGTAGGCAAAACGGA
>JASKGM010000005.1:342803-353247 GCA_034509205.1 Ceratonia siliqua | reverse complement strand
AAAATATGTAAGGGATCCAAATCAGGGCCCCCTCACAATTCATCCACTAACCAACCAATTAAGCATGCATTTCAGAAAATTTATAATTGAAGTATATGCTGATTAACAGAAATTACTCCTCCTGGTTGATTTAAATTTACAGAAATCCTGGAAACCCCATAATCAGAGATATACAAACCCCTCATTCAGGTTTCATTCCACCATAAGCTCAATAAAAAAAAAATACCCTACAAAAAATCCCAAATATGCAGAAGAAACAATACCTTCCAAAATAGTTACCCTGTGATTTCCAATTCCTCTTCTGTTCTTCGTCCTCTGATCACGATTTCTTCTAATCTAAGTTTTTGGAATTTTTGTTTCGTCTCCTCCTCAGAGCCCTCTGGAAATCTTTCTTTTGCAGTGGATCTCCCAGTTTTTGCTTCATCCTCTATCCTCCGTGATCCCTTTTCAATTTTCGGTCTCCCTTGTGTGACCCAAAAATCTCCGGTTTCAGCTTTGAAAGACTCCCCGTTCGATCTCTTCGCCCCCTCTTTCGTCTCCAATTAGCACTGTGTTCGCTCACTCTTGGGTGTCCTGTGTAAATTGGGGATTTAGGGGATCCAGGTTATGGGTTCAGCCCGGGTCTGGTGGCTTGGGCTGTCCGGTTTTGTATATTACTGGGCTGGCCTAAACAATTTTTTTTTTGTGGGCTCGACCTTTTTTTTGTCAGAAAAATTATTTTTTTGGCCTTTCTCCTTTTTTTTAATTAATTAATTAATTTTTTTTGTTAATGATATTTCTTTTTTTTGTCTCCCTTTTTTATTTCACTACTTTTATTATTTATTTTTAATTATTTTCATATATATTTTTTGTTTATTATTATTATTATCTTGCTTTTTTTTTTTGTTTATTGTTAATTTTAAGAAATCCCTGGACAAAATTAGATGTTTACAAGGACAATCTTTTATCTTAGTAATAAATTTTAATTTAACAACTTGAAATTAACATTTAAATTGTTCAAATATTTAATTTGAAGAAGTTGATTAAAATTAAATTAAATTCTTAATTAATTAGGAATTTCGTCTATATCATTTTATTATGATAAAATTAATTAATCATTCTTTATCCTAATATTGTTGCAAAGTTTGAATTGTTTAAACTTGTAAGATAACTTCCTCCCCATGTGATGGAGAGGAGCACACCCAAAAGGAGGAGAATTGATTTCCTCCTAATTATTCTAGTGAATAAATGATTAGAAATTAAAATAGTTTTAATTTATTAGGTAATCTACAGTCACTAGGAGACTAACTACGTCAAAGAGATTTAATTAAATAAATATTCAAGTATGATTAATTAGAAAGTCTCACATGTTTTATTTAAGAGTTAAATAAAATATGATTTTATCAATTAAATGATACAATTATTAATTGATAAATTAATTAGATAATTTGATTATCTATTTTTCCTAGTAGACGTGTGAAATCCCTAAGTTTTAGGGAATGATTTTTTGAATTTAAAGGAATGACATAGGGTTAGGTAAGTATAAATATAACCTAAACCCTTTTTCCTTGTGACTGAAAAAAACGAAAAAAAACACCTTGAGAGTACCTCAAATTTTTGAGAGAAAAACACTAAGAGCAAAAATGAGTTTTGTTTTGAGTGCCTTTATAGAATTCTACACGCCATACTTGAAGGAAAAGGGAAGGCTTTCTATTTAATTTGAAAGTTATCAATTATTTTATTTCATCTTTTATTTTATTCCAATCATTAAACATATTCACCATATGTTCAGTGGATTGGTATTTCTCAAAGAATAGGCGGTTAGTGCACTTGATTGGGAAGTATATTACAATATTAAAGTAACTACAAGAGGTATGTATAATCTTTATCTCTTTTACTTTTCTTTCTAGCTATGAGTTATTTGCTTACGTGCTTTGTTTTTGCTTGTTTGCAAGCGTCAATGTTTTAAATCTCATGCTTGTAGCGTAAACACTTAGGATAAATAATTAGATCCAACATTGATGGGGTGTAGGAATGGTTTGTCGGGTGGGTAAGGTTGAGCGACTATGGGTCGCTTTAGATGTTGGGTGCTGCGGTTGAGCTGGTCGACAGTCAGAGGGAGTTAAGTGTCTGGTAATGGTTGGTGGATGGGGTTCTCGAGTAGATGGGTTGGCGAAATAGTGGTGGTAGTGGGGGGTTTTCTCTGGGTGTGAACGTGGTGGTTATGGTTGTCGACGATAGGGAGGTGAATGGCAATTGGGATTGGTTGGTTCGCTAAATTTTCGATAGTTAAGGGGTTTTTGTTTAGCTGGACTGGGAAGCATGGGTTTGGCCCGGTTACTGGTAACTCATGAGGAGATATGACAGTGGTGTTTAGGGATTGCTGGGGGTGGTCGTAAGAGGTGTCATTCGCCAAGGTGGTGAGTTCGCTGGTAGAGGTGGCCGAGGGTGGCACTAGTTAACTGAAGGAGTGGTTGACGATGAGGAATTGTTGAAGCAAGTTGTGTTGGTTGGCAAGGATCTGTTCAAGTTTGGCGGCTATCGAAGAAGCACCTGCAGTGGTGGAAGGTGGGTGAGCGGCCATGACTAGTTCGAATTCGGTAAGTTGGCCATTGATATAGCCTACTTCGAGGGTAGGCACCTCCATAGAAAATTAAGGAGTTTCAGAATACATAAATTACCTAAAAGATTAAGCTTAACATCTAATACAACTCCTAATCAAATATTACTCCTAATAATACATTAACTACTAATATTGAATTAAGGCTAATGCTCCATTATATTAACCTAACGAAGTATCTAAACACAACGATATACCCCTGTTGGGACTCCACGGGCTGAGGGTAATACGGGGCTGGTTGGGTCATATCATGATCTCACTATGAAAGGGTAGAGTTGTCATTACATAATTGAGAGACAATTGTAGCTAGAAAGGAAAACAAAAACAACTTTAATCTCTAAAATAATTAGAAATAATAATTTTATTAATAAAATTTTTAAAATAAATTTATAAACTAACTCAATTAATCATTTATTATTTTAATTCTATAATATTATAATTAATATTGTATTTATATATTTTAATAATCTAAATTATAATTTAAATCAAGACATGTCAAATCTTAAGTTTTAAAATTTCAAATCAAGTTAAATAAAAAAATTTCAATATATTTTTCAAAGAATTTTTTTGTTTTTATTTTAAAAATTGTTTAAAATTTTATTTAAAAACTATTTCAAAAACAAAAAAATAAAAACAGCATTAAACAAGCCCACTACTACTTCCCCGTTTTTAGAAGAAGAGCTGTCACAAGACTTTTCACAGACTTCTACCCTCTAATAAAAGCCATATTATAATCTCACACAAATTATTCAAATCTTTCACCAATACCATTAAACCGCACTTCGAAGTCCGTTTGGATAATTTTGTTTGAAACTTTTTTTAAAAAAAATACTTCTTAAATAAAAAAAATTATTTGAATAAGCTTATAAAAAAAACATAAAATGATACTTTTTCCTTATCAATCATCATTTCAATAAAATTTTTTGGACAAAAATATTTTTTTAAAAATACTTCTCAATTACTGTATATAAATATAAAATAAATTCTACTTATAATAAAATATCTTCCAAACAACTTCATATAAGCCAATTTTTTAGGCCAATCCAAACCAGCCATAAGCTAAGGTATCTGGGCGTGCTATAAACTATCTAATTGAATTTATTTACCAAAATCATTTCATTCCAGATATATCTAATACAACATGAACTGCATGTCTGGTTCAGTAGTCAACTCAATATACATGGTCAATCTCATATTCTATTACTCCAAGAACAGCAAACTTGAAACCCCAACCCCTTCCCCTTCCCCTTCCTCTTTTCTCTCATAACCATGTCACTGTACATAGAATCTCTTAATTACAGTTGTGAATATGCACAGAGAAGCAGGATAGAACTGTCAGCTTAGTGGCAAACCTTCAGCATCTTATGTCATTTACACTATGCCTTCAGTCCACAGCATCTGCTACAAAGCATTTCATCTACCGCATCAAACACAACATATATTAGTAACACAAATTTAAGCAAAAAAAAAAAAAAAGGAGGCTTTTTGCCCATGTTGTGGAAGACGAAAAAACTGTTTTTTAAAGAAGAAAGTGCTTTTTTAATTTTGTCTGTTTGATAAACACAAAATTACTTTTAAATTACGCTGTGGAAGAAAAACAAGGAATTGGAACTTCTCCTATAAAGCACAATCAAAAGAAAAAATTAATATTTTTTAGACAACAACAATATCTTCACTCAAGTAAAATATTACAACATTATATCAAACATTAATAGTATTATTAAAAGCACTTGTCGAAAGATTTGGCCACTTGTTAAACTGCTTCTTTGTTATAAGTTATAACGTTTTAAAAGAAAAAATTTATGAAGAGATTTTGCAGCATGGCCAAATGAACTAAGTCCCCAGTGGATGAAATTGCTTTCGTGTTCTTACTGGTCGTAACTCGTAAGTCATGCCAGAATCATCACCAATAACCATGTTATTGTACTTTATTGTCTTTCATCCGGTCTTGATTCTCCTTGGGGAAGAGAGATAACATCCACATCCTACAGAAAGGTCAAACAAGGTATGCACAAAATTGAGTTAAAATGATCATAACAAAGTTCTAATAGTAATAACTCTTTTTCTGAAAGAATTGCCCCTTAAACAATGAATAACACAACAGCTAAACTTCAATATCTGCTTATAGCCATAGAAAATTTTAAAAAGGTTGCAATACATATATATTCCGTTCATTAAGAGTAGCTTTTCCAATTTTCCATCTGAAGCAACTAGTGAATGGATATCATGTAAGCTTTGCTGTGCACTCCTTCTGGATGCCAATAGTTCGCTTTATTTCATGCTGTGAGCTGTAATTTTAGGAGTATTTCTATAAACAAACCAGTAAACTTAACAAATTTCATACATTTTCGATTTGAAAGTTCATATTTTCAGAGGCAGAATAGAAGGGGAGGTGAAGGTGAAGGAAGTGACTGATGATCAACAAGGCTATGACTTGAGGACCTCAAAATTGACGATAATCATTAAATCAATGCATTTGCTTCATTATTGCATCAATTAAACGGTTATTATAGTGATTTTTCAACTTTTATTTATCATATATAGCCATTAATCACCACATGGATGCCCTTTTAGGTCGTTTGTCTAGTAGTTAAGCTTAATAATGCATGTCTCTATAGCACAGTGATGAGTAACAGAGAGCTTACGACACTTTGTCAGCAATATAAAATATTGGAAGCCTTCCCACTCTTGCACCTCTCCACTTGCGTTTTTCAAAGCATATTTCTTGCTCAGTACTTGATCCAGTTGCAGTCAAAACAAACTGAAAAATAGAAGTTACTATCATTGATTCATTATAATATAACATCACAAGACGAAATAAAAAATGATTTCAAAAATAAAATTCAAGGTAGGAGGAAGAAAGAAGAAATAGAAAAATAATAAAAGAACATAGTCACACATACCAGTGGAAAAAGTATAGCCATAATCCCATAACTGACAAGAGGCGAGAAAAAGAATATGGCCAAAACACAGGGGCTTCCTGGAAAGTCATAGATAACTCATTAATCTTATACATGATGTTCAACATCTTAACCTCGTCTCTTATAGTAGCACCAAGTTATGAAGACCAATCAAGTTTTATTTCTTAGTTCTTACCAGTGAATATACAGAAAACTTGAGCTGTTCTTTCCTAAGGTCATTAATCATTATCATGAATTGACACATATGCAAAGAACCAAATCAAAAAATGAAAGAGAAAACCATATGATTTTTCTCTAGACCAACAAACAGGTATACTTAATAAAGTGAACATGAAAATAACTTGTAAGGTATACTCGAGTGAAAAATATATTACCAAAACCAGCAAAAAATGCCCAGGAAGACTCAAAGTAGTCCAGCCTTTTGTCCAGAGACACTTCATTGAAATTCCATTTGTACCTAATAATAAAGAATACTTCAAATCATGTACCCAATTGTAAAGGGAAGGCAACGAGCAAAGGTGTTTATGAACCACGTACTCGAAGCAGTAATATGCATACATCCAGGAAAGCAATAAAAAATTGAGCACCTTCCCTATGTAAGGTATAAATCCTGTAGCATAGACCTGCATATAATATCAGAAATTGCACGTCATCTAAACAGTAAAAATATAACAAGGTGAAACTTAGTTTAGTTCATATCAAGGCATATCTACTTTCTTATTTTGTCCCAAAAAAAATTCTTGTCAATATGCAAATAAGAATTAGAAATACAACTTTGAATATACAAATCGCATTGCAAATTAAGAGAAAGATATAATGATTATATAACCTTGAGGAAGAATACATTCAAAAGGAGTATCGAGTACACCTGCTCTCCTATGCCAATCATGACCCTGAGTTAAGCAAACACAGTAACTGAACCTTTTAATGCATGTTTTACCAAGTAAAAATTACTAGCAAGTTGAAAAATAAAAAGTAAAATATAGTTCAACAGAGTGTCAAGTGTCTGGTAATTGGAACTTTACCCTCCCAGGCCAGAAGGTCTTTTGCTGTGAGAAGTATTAGGTACAGCCTGTGAGTTAATTTGGTGTGAGCTTTCCTCTATGGTAGACTTGGATCTTCCCATTGCATCATATCCATACTTGGCAATGTCATTGTACCTGAAAAATTCTTTTAATATTTCTTGATTAGATGACAAATAATGAAACAACATACTAGTTTATGTCCACTTTATCTATTAATTTATTTTATTGGATATGGAGATTCCATATTCAAAGTTGAAGCTATTTTGCTTGTTATTGCCCTTCTCTTTCGCACAAGTATGCATAATACCCTTATTGCTAGCTGTTACTCTAAAGTTGACTTGATCAACTCTTGGGATTGTCGATCTGAATGTTAGGGAACCTATGATCTTATCCCTTTATTTGATCTTTTTCCCTTTCATTATTCTAGTCTTGAGACATTTACATTTGAGATCCTTTTTTCAAGTACCTGGATTGATCTCTTACAGAATATCTACTTCTCAATTGCTAATTTCTTATGGAAGGCTAGTTGAGGCTTTTTGAAGGAAATTAGATTACGTCGCAGAAGTTGGAGAAGTTCTTCTTAATCATTAATATGCTTCAATTTCGTTCCACAACATTTATTGTTGGTAGAATTGTCTATTTGGATGTAAAAGGGGACTAGAGGGTTTTGCTAGATCAATGGTATTTTACTTTTTCTGTTTTATATCAGTATATCTTATGATCTTATCCGCCTACCTAATTGCACTTTCTTTTGCCTGTTTGAATCAAATTTTATTCCTTAGTCAAGAAGAAGACATACAACTATAGCAAATAACTTGACACTTAACAACACCAAAAGAAAGATGAAATAGGATGTAAGACAAAGAGAGAATATTACCAGATGGTGCTTAAAACTATGCTGAACACATATAATGGGTAAAACCAAAACACCTGCAGGAAACAATCACATGCAGGGTCACATGAGATCTATAAAACAAGAAACACAGGATCTAATGGATATAGATAGGTATTTTAACAATAAAAAGAATAGAAGCCACCGGATAAAGTATGTGGTTAGCTTGAAATGGTCAATGAATTCTGAATATATACAAATAATGAAAATCCATGCCATTTCTGAAGGAAAAACTCTATTCTTATAACATGAAACAAGCCTAGAAAGAAACAGTAAGGAAAGTGATTTTTTGAAAAAGTGTGTAAATCAGTATAAAAAGATTATAATTGCATACTTACATAAAAGAATTGAATGAGTCCAAGGCGTAGGAAAGAATAAAATTTCAAAGTGCCACTAAAGTCACACAGTTTGTGTGAACATTGATCAGGTAATATCCACTGCAGTGTTGGGATGACAACTGAATTTAAGACGAACAAACTGCACAAAGATTTGAAGATGTTCAAATTACTAAAACAAATTTATATACATGACCTAAGCTGCATAATCCACCGATAGCAATAATATTAGGTATCAACCACCAAGTGATAACTAAGAAAAAAGGTTCATATAACAGAATATCAATAGCGGAAAATTAGCTTCTTCTACTACTTAATATCAACTACTGAGATTAACAAAACCATCTTATATCCCTAGTATTCATTTTTCAATTCTAAAAACAGGAGCTTTTATGATTGCAAAATTATCCTTGTTTTCCCTGTTTCATGATTACTATTCACTTAGTAGAAGGAAACAAAAATAAAGACGGGACTAAACCCATGTACTATCTGGAGAAGAGGATCATGCATATCAAGTGCTTCTAAGCTAATCTTCCTGTACCTTAAGATAATGAACAATTGCTCCACTGTTCAAATGTAATCTCAACAGCATGATCCAGGCTACTCCAATGACCAATTACACATCACTTAATTACCCAGTGAACACAATCTTCAAAAGATAAACTGATTTGTTCTGACCATCTTCAAACTGTCATAATGTAAAAAATGTACATAACTCAATTCTGTGCTGCAAAATTCTCACTCCTTTTGTAAATTAATTTTGAGCTAATTATGCTCCTTCATGAGCCAGATCCTTAAAAATTAAATTTCCTTCTCCAAAACCTCCTCCAAAATCCACTCACCCCACCATAGATTACTTACCACAAGCTCAATTTTAGATGCCTATGCAATGTAAAGAATTATAAAACAGTAGACTGTAATGGAAAAGAACCATAAGAAATGGCTAGCTATCAATGTTGTAGCTCTCAGAATTCAGTTTCTATTATTGACATATATGCTACCACCCCTGTAGTCCCACATTATACAACCAGGTACCAAAGTTCCAAGACCAACCCTCTTCTGTCATCACTCTTGTCTCCTAGCATCTTCTTGTGTCCAACATGGGCACGCAACTGAGCTAGAAGCCTAGAACTACTCAAGTGGTTCCAAACCTCAAGAAGATAGCACAACTACTTCCTCTTTAGTTCTTATGGACGCCTTCAATTTCCCCCTCGGCCCTTTTATTTCAAGGGATAGGTTTATAATCCTAAGCCAAATAGACACTTGCTTCCCTTACAACACTCAACTACTCAAATTTAATAAACATTCACATTCATTGCATTGCAAAATGTGATTTTCACACTGAATGGCAAATAGTTTTTTTGTTAATAATTTAGATGCTCAACTGTTGATAGTTAAACTACCAAGACTTAGTGACATTGAGAATAACCCCATCAAAGTTTATCACTTGTGCGGTAACTGAAACTAATTTGAACACAAATTGTGAAAATATAAATATATCCAAATTGTTGGTGGAGGCAAGGATATATTACCTTCCTAAGAAAATAAAACCATTAAGGAGGAAACATTGCCCCGTCCGCACCAAAAGCTTTCTCGACCTAGGACAGAAGTTAACATGGAAGAGCAGAATTTAGATACCTACAACTCAATTAAAGCTCTGTTTGACATCAGTTTAAGGCATAAATCAAACAGAAAAAAAAAATGTCCTAAGGTAAGCAGATGAAAGAAAATATAAAGATATAAGAGAAGAATTTAGATAACTATAACTCGATTAGAGCTCTGTTTGACATCGGTTTAAGGCATAAATCAAACTGAAAAAAAAATTACAGAAACCAACAATTGAAAAAACAAATTTGCCAAGGTAAGCAGATGAATGAATATAAAAAGATATGAAATTTGTTATCTCAAAATTTTCTATGGTTTTCTCGTGAGCCAAACAGATAGTAAAGGCAAACCCGATGCATAAGCGTGCCGAAGAGGAAAGATGAGAGAGAGAAGGACCTGAAGCAGAGAATGACAACGCGATGAAGACAACAGGCCTCCTTGAAACCCTCAAGCCATAGAAAAGCCGCTAGCTTTAGTTTCGCGCTCGCAAAGTTTACTAGCGGCTTTGTGGCTTCCATTGTTGAAAGAGAGAAAGGGAAAGAGAGAGCTTTCGGAAAGGTACTTACGTCCGACTCAACATCAGATAGCGTACCTCAAAAATGTAAGTCTCCCGAAGAGCTGTGATAAACTGATAAGTGATAACTCATAAGACAACCTTTGGCTTTAACAATGGAAATTGGGATTTTTTTTATTTTTAAAATATTTTAGTTAACTTAATTTTGGTGAATTAGTCTTCTAAATTTTAATTTAAATAATATTAAACTTTAATTTATTTAAATTTTAAGTAATAAAGACATAAAATCATTAAAAAAAATAGAGCTAAAATTGTTACCCTAACTCTAGAATCTGTCTTCTGTCACCTTCATAGAAACATAGAATGTGTGAAATAAAACAATTTTTTTTGTTCTTTTTAAGTTGTTATTATATTTATATATATTTAATACAAATATAAAATCTTAATAATTTATGCAAGTGAAATTATTAAAATAAAATTTATGCAAGTGAAATTATTAAAATAAAATTTATGCAAGTGAAATTATTAAAATAAAATTTCAAGCAAGAACCAA
>JASKGM010000005.1:315671-327257 GCA_034509205.1 Ceratonia siliqua | reverse complement strand
TATATATATATATATTTAACTAACCGTAGTTGAGAAAAAGTGCTAAAAGTAATGTAAAATATTAAAGAGAGTGGAGAGAAAAGTGTGGGCTCTTTATTTTAAAATCAATTTATCTTATTTTATTTTTAAGTTTATATATTTCATCTTATATTTTATTTTTTATTTGACAAATGTTACAATTAAATAAATTTATACTAATATGGATTTGGAATATACTTCACTAACATATTAATTTTCTGATAAAGTTCTTATATTGTGGTTTGAATTATATTTTAACATACTCTAATATTTTGATTAATTAATAAAATATTTATCATTAACTCTTACTCTCTTGAAAAGTGGAGTGAGTGTAACTCTTTATAAAATTTGGATATTCCACTATTATGTTGTACAGTTAATCATGACATAAAATAAATAATAATAATTTTTTTATTTTTAAGTAATAATAAAAAGATAAATATAAATTAACATATTAATACATGGACACTAGTATTAATTATTTTATTTAAACAATATCTCCCTTGTCTTTTTCTCAATAGTAGATATTATTAAAAATAAGCTATATCATATATAGTTTTATTAAATTATTTTAATTAAATTGAAATAGTTTTTTGATAATTATTTTGACACTTTGAGGACATAGAATAATACTGTATACACAATATTTAAATCATAATTAGTTAAATTATAATTGATATAAGAAGTTACCACAACTTGAATGTAAAACGTTTAATTAAACCTCCATCCATCTCAATCAATTTAGCTAAACTAAAAAATTAAAACTAATTAAAGAAATAATTATTTGCTTTTGAATTAACCATCAAGAAAAAGAAATGCTAGACTTACAATATATTTATAAGTTTTACAAAAAATCTATATCAACTACTCAATTTATATTTATTAAGCAGCTGAAATAAATTTTTATAAAATTTACGAGAATACTATATTTATAAGGTCAGTCTCCTTGAAAACTAAGCCTTATGCTTTCTTAGAAGACACATTCTTTTTGTTATGATGTCTTTTCCACCAAAAAAATCCTAAACAATTTAGTAAAATAATCAGATTAAGGCCTATTTGTTTCTATCTTGCAATGGAAGAATGAAAAAGAATTCATTCTTACATGGCTGTTTGTTTTTTTTTCTAAAATAAAAAATTTATCTAAAATAAAAAATTAATTAAAAATGAGATTTTTTTATTAAAGTAAAATGTAAAAAATGTAATTTTTTATTGTAGAAGAAGAAGATATAATTTTGTTCTCCCATTCTAATGATCGATCTCTCACAATGTTACTCATTCAGTTAAAGTTTATTTTATTTTTTATTATATATTTTTTAATATAATTATATTATTTATTTGATTCATTTGCTTTGATTATGATTATTTTTATAAAATTATTATTTTAACAGTTATTTTATTTTAAAAATTATTATTTTTAGTTATATATATTTATTTTATTATTTTAAAATTAAAATTTTGACATATTAAAAATTAAAAATTTTAAAATTTTCATACATGTTATTTTTAATAATTTTATTAATTAAAAATTATATTACAATTTTATAGTCTAACATATTTTCTTATTTAAAAATTATTCTCATTTGTTATATACAAACAAAAAATATATTTTTATTCTATTAAAATATATTTTTATTTTAAAATCAACTTCTTACTTTATAAAAATTATTTTGTAAAAAAATATTCAAACATACTGTAAATCATTTGAAAATTTAAGGCAAATTCAAGTGACAATTTCAGATGAAACAATGTATATAATTTTATTGTGAGAGTATTTAAGATGGACAAATCCTAATATTCACATTCATTTTTTCCCCTCTACAAACTCATCTATACATAATACATAACTATCATATACCTGGATTTTCAATTAATTACTAACCTGAAATACTTGAGCATCATTTGACTGTCGTCTAGGAAAAAATTTTGAGAATAATATCGTACTATCACTGTTGGAATCTCTTTTTTTTTTTTCTCAAAGAAACACCTCCACATGACATAATTTAGATGGCAATTATATAATATTAAGAGAAGATTCCTCTACCGCCCACATTAGTGGGCCGTAGGGGAGTTTATAATTTTTTTTTATATTTTTTTGAATTTTTTTTAAATTTTTTTTATTTTTTAAAATTAATTAATTAAGTTTTATATCATAAATTTTTTTTAAAATTTTTAAAGATATTTTTATATTTGTTGTAAAATTTTTTAAGTTATAAATAAATAGTAAAAAAATTATAGATGAATAGTAATAGAAATATAAAAAAAATTCAAGAAAAAATTGAAAAATATTTTAAAAAATTCTGAAAAAAATATATAAGATAAAAAATATTTAATTATTTTTAAAAAGTAAAAAAAATTAAAAAAAAACATAGAAATTAAAAAAAATAAAAAAAACAAAAAAAATTGACTGTAACTTAAAAAAATCCATAATATTATTATAATACTGTACATTTACACCACCTACCCTAAGATCATAACTCATTTTAATTAAAAAAAAAAAAGAAACCATTGATGCATACACAATTGGAATTTTTTTAAGAAAAAAAGAGGGCATATTATAGTTAATTTTAAATTTGATGAAAATAAATGTTTGAAATGTTGGGGCTAAATTAAACAGTATTATAGCTTTCCATAAAAAATAAAATTGTAAAAGTGTATTATATTTAGAAATTGTTAATAAAGAGACAAAAAAAATATAAAGTATCCTCATTTTCAAATGATTTTTATTTAGAAAAGGCATTCTCAAAGTACCCCTTTATTTAACAATAATAATGTCTAGCTCATATATATGAGCACTCTAGGCAAAATAACTTAAGAACAAGGACAAAACAAATGTAATCACCAAAAAGATATCATCTTTCTCCCAAACAATCTTTCAGATCTCTCCCGGCGGCGCCGTTTCTGCCTTCTGATATCTCGCTGGGTCAATCTCCATCTTCGAGATCCTTTTGCGATGGCCGTCACTATGTGGATGATGACCCAGCCTCGTTTTTCAACTATGTCCTTCCACATTTCCGTCAAGTCTCCAACTTGGTGCTGCTACGCTTCACAGTCTCAGTCCCAAGTTGCCCTTGTCAATGGGAACCCAGGCAGCAGAGACTCCGAGAGGGAAGAGATCCGTCTTGGCCTCCCCAGTAAAGGTCGCATGTCTTCTGACACCCTCGAACTTCTGAAGGTACCTTGGGTTTTTCTGCTGCTGCTGATTTGTTAATTTCTTTTTGTGTCTGAATGGTTGACGAGAAACTGCCGAAAAATTCCTTTTTTTCTTCTTTGTAATGTTCTTGGTTTTTTTTTTTCTCTGGTTCTCGTCTCGCAATTGAACTGAAACTTGGATATTTTGTTCGCTCAGAAAACATAGTAGGGTTGTTTTCCTGTTGGTTTTGCTTTATTCCAATCTAGTTATGATTATCTCCCTCTATTTCCTGTTAACTTGATTGCACTTCCCCAAATGTTGTATGCTTAATGACTGTGAAGCAGTAACGAAGAATGGGAATTGGGTAATTTAGTTGCAAGAGAAAAGATCTTGGTGCATATACAATTATATTTTCAAGTTAACTTTCATAATCACAGCTTTCTAGCTGGCCTGCTAATACTTTACTTTCACTTATCAGAAAAAGGGAAAAGAGAAAGGTAGAAATTAGTGTACTTTTTAGTTTGCGCTTTCAGCCTCATCTCTTTACCCCTCAACCTTGACGGAAAATCTGACTCATTTTTTTTAATGATATTTTACGTAAAGGATTGTCAATTGTCAGTGAAGCAAGTCAATCCTAGACAATATGTTGCTGAAATTCCTCAGGTGCGTTTCTCTTTCCCCTCGAATTGCAGTATTTTGTACTGTTGATCTTCATAAGTTAATTATAAAGAAAGAATATGTTTCACATAGTTTGAGCTCCTACCATATTGAGCACATGCATGCCTTGCCCATGTGTGTTAACAAACCATCTATATGTGTATGCAGTTGAATGATCATAAATCAAATTTCTTATTTTTGCAGCTCTCCAACTTGGAAGTTTGGTTTCAGAGGCCAAAAGACATTGTAAGAAAATTGTTATCTGGAGATCTGGACCTTGGTATTGTGGGTCTTGATACAGTCAGTGAATATGGCCTGGTAAGCACAAACCCCGAAGATACATAATACTATTTGGCTGATTTAAATTAGGCTTCCTGGTTTGCCTTTGATACCTTCTCTCTAACTAAACTTTTCTCCCTTTATTAAAAGCATGGGTTTTGTTGTGGTTGATGCTGTTTACATTTAATAGCTGTGATTTTTTTCCTGACATCTGAAGTAAAAAGAGTTCACTGTTTTCCAGTTTTCAGTTTCCTTATAATGTTCTTTTAGATGATAAATTTCTATGTAATCTTTGTATGTGGTGCAACTTTATATCATAGCTATCGAACTTGTGGTAACCTCCAAACAAGACCTAAAAACCATCTGGTCATGAATGAGCAAAGCTGCCCAATCTCATTGCATATCCGACAAAGACACTTCCCCTGAAGACACCATGAGAAAAACATCTTAGCCAACCCTTAACCTGTCCCATAATGACTGAATAGGCAATGATACACCCTTAAATTTATTTGCATTTCTTCCAACCAAATACACCAGAGCATTGCAAAAGCAGTACAGTACCACAGCCTTTTGCCCTCTTTCTTCTTCCCAAACCATTATAATTTGTCAAAAGAAATTGTTCCAAAGAGGACACACCCAATGCTACTGAAAATGCCAAACAGCTTACTCCAAAAAAGGGCGGCCACCTGACAATATAAAAAAGATGTGTAGCAGATTCAGAACTAGACATACACATTACACATATGTCAGGGGATAAAGCTTTGTTTAGTCCACATGACTGTAGCATATCATTAGAACTAATCCCATTGAGAGAATGCTAGACTGGGTTGTGATCACTTAATGACGTTGCACTATCTGCTATGTAGAAATATTCGGTGTAGACATTTAAAATTTACATCTTCCACTGTCATCGTTCACTTATTGACTGTACAAGTGGCTCCTTTAGCATTTTGGATGATCAAAAAATATTTATCTTATGAGTTGCCTGTGTCAGGGGAATGAAGATCTTATCATTGTTCACGATGCCCTTGAGTATGGGGATTGCCATTTATCCCTTGCTGTGAGTTAAAAATACATTTTAGACAAACTGTTACACACAGCTCCTGTTATTATTTTGTGCAATTTATTTTCTTGACCACCTCTGTTGTTTCAGATTCCCCAATATGGAATTTTTGAAAATATAAATTCATTAAAGGAGCTAGCACAAATGCCACAATGGACAGAAGAAAAGCCTCTGCGAGTTGCTACTGGATTCACCTATGTATGTGTTTCAATTAACGTTACTGATCTTTTCCTTTCCAGTAAATTTTCTTCCATCGGCCTTTTAAAAAAATCAATTTGAATTTTGATCTTGTTCTTTCCAGCTGGGTTCTAAATTTATGAAAGAGAATGGACTTAAGCATGTGACATTTTCAACTGCTGATGGAGCACTGGAGGCAGCTCCTGCGGTGAGAGCTAGCTTGTGTTTTTATTAAGCTCTGTTGATATAATTTTTCTAACTATTTTGTGGTATAACTTTTTTGTTGTTGGGAGGACATGGTCAGTTGCAGTTTATAGTTGTAGATAGATAATAGCTTAATAGACTTGTTGTGGTTAAATACTATCTTGGTGTCGAACAATATAAACAAACATGCTGTGAATGTCTAGGGCTGAAACAGATAATGTGCAGATTTCATAACGGAATAAAAGACTGTCAAACTGCACATGCATTCTATCTGGTTGAGAAAGTTGTTGTTAGATATATAGAGCAAGCATTGTTTCCCATTCATTGATAGCAAGTATGGTCTAAAAAATAACCAATCGTGGATTTATTATTTGACACAGAAGATGATTGGCACTTGCTTTTTAAATTTCCCATCTATACTTGTTGGCAAGGTATGCCTGCTATCTATTTTGAGTTTCCGAGCTTGATTGCATGACTTTGTTAAGTTCTAAATGATGCAATGGGTGATATGACAGTTAACAATTCTAAGCAGATTGTTTTTCTGCAGTCTGCTGCAGTAGAAGGGAAAATCTTTGAAAAATCTTCTTCTTGCATTATACTTAAACTGATTCTTGATAGAAGCTGTCATTTCGATTGAACCAAATGCTGTTCGCCCGCTAGTTCACCTGTTTGAATTGAGAAGTCCAATAACACTAGAATTTCTGGTTGGGATTTATTGAACTTTTTTTATTTGCACTGTGCTCTCAGTGAAATGATAAAACAAACTTTGAAAGAATTTTGTATATGTGACAACACACAAAAATGTGGTTTCAGCTGGAGGTTTCAATTAGTCCATAATCCAAATAATGAATTTTCTACAGAAATTATAGTCCTCGATACACACATGCTCATTTTGGTCTATAATTATTTTTGGGTCTTTTCACCTAAGATAAGATGTAATCAATTTCTGCTCTCTGGAGAATTCATAATGATGTTGAAGTCATATGCCACTCATGATATTTATCTAGATAAATTGCTTGTCTTGCTAATTTAGATGGGGATAGCTGATGCTATCTTGGACCTTGTAAGTAGTGGGACCACGCTGAGAGAAAACAACTTGAAGGAAATTGAAGGCGGAGTCGTGTTGGAAAGTCAGGTTAGCAATTAACTTTTATGACCTTGACTAGCATGATGTGTTGGTTTTGCAATTCTTTGTAAAATGTAGACACCAGGCAACTACTTCTGCATTGTGCCTATATCAGATTTGTCTCACATGTGCAATTGAATGTTCTTCAGGCTGTCCTTGTCGCAAGCAGGAGATCAATGATCCAACGGAAAGGAGTTTTAGAGACAACACATGAGATACTTGAAAGATTGGAGGCACATCTGAGGGCAATTGGGCAGTTCACGGTGCATATATAGAACTTATAATTCCCAAACCTCTGTGGGCCTTGCTCTTCTATCCCATTTTCTAATGCCATGCTTGACAGGTTACCGCAAACATGAGGGGAAGTAGTGCAGAGGAAGTGGCTGAGAGAATACTGAGTCAGCCATCATTATCTGGGTTGCAGGTGTGAAATTAAATAAAATCAAAACTCCTACCCTCATATTCATCTTGTGGGAGAAAGGGGGAACTTCCCTCTTTGAGCATTTATTACTGCATTGGCAAAGTGTGAGAGTAGTATCATCTTTTTAACAACTGATTATCTACAGGGTCCCACTATAAGTCCTGTTTTCTGCAAACGTGATGGGAAGGTAACAGCAGACTACTACGCCCTAGTCGTATGCGTTCCTAAAAAGGCACTGTACAAGTCTGTAAGACAACTGAGAGCGGTGAGTCTATCAATGGAATCCCCAATTTTCTTTTGCCGTTTTAACTGGGATGGTGGGTGCTTGAATGGACAGACAACCCAAGTATTTAAATCAAAATTGACCAGTACATGACTCCAAGCATTTTTTTTTTATCTTGATCTAGGGGGATAGCTTTAGATAAAGGAATTCTATAGCATCTTGATAAATCTTTAACCTATATGAATTCTGTTGTCATTGGGAAGAGTGACTTTGAGTTTCACCATTAAATTTTTGGATTCTTTTCAGAACTTCTGCCTACCATTTTGCATGATGTGTTAAAAACCAAATACAATGCCTGCTATGTTGAACTGCATGTTTTTAAATCAGTGTCTACATTTGCATCTTCTACATATTCTATGATTCTCACACTTGTTATCCCATTGACTTCATCCATTTGATGCAGATTGGAGGCAGTGGAGTTCTCATATCACCCTTGACCTATATTTTCGATGAGGAAACTCCGAGATGGCGTCAGCTCCTTTCCAAACTTGGGCTGTAGCCATTTATGGAGCCTTTTGTTCCTGTCATTTGGTACTATCAACATGGAAGGACTTCCTGATCTATTGTAAAGGCCCCAAAAGAGGAAGGGTACCAAACCCAGGAATTAGCTTTAGCTAAAACCTCATTTCCTATTCTGTATCTATAGAGAAACTCCTGCATAGCTTTTAAATTTAAAAATTTTGCAGTCTGTCTTTTCATTCTTTGGTTCTCTTTGTAACACTAGTAATGGCTAGATAAGTTTTTCTCTTTCTGTCCTTTTTTTTTCCCTGCTTGAAAGGATGGAGTGGAGGTTCGAATCATTATCATGTTTTTTTTATTTTGCTTTTTTAGATTTCAAGTGCTGTAATTTTGAGTTTACATTATTTGTGACCTCAATAAATCCACCTTCTTTCTAAAGAAGGTTGATGCAGATTTGTCATCATTTATAGCAATATGACATTGTTATTTTCAATTTAAAAAAAATAATAATATATGAGATATATTATTTAATTAATGAGTTTATTTATAATTATTACTTATGAGTTTTACGTATATTATGTTCATTTCTCTTCAAACATTATACTATGTCAAGATATTTTTAAACGCGACGATTTAAATTTTCATTTATGACTTGATTTTCACTAATAACCAAATTGAAGCAAAAACAAAAAAATGTATTTTAAGTTTTTAACCAAGATGCAGTGTCTAAAATAAATACTAATTTAAAACACTAATTTCCGAGTGACTGAGAATATCCTTAAAATAATTCTATAAACATACGAATAAGTCAGAACTTGAGCCAAAGTAAGGGCCATTACACAATCCACCTTCTATAAATGTTAACTGGGTAACATAGTACACTTAGATTTGTGTGTATGCATATAAATTAATAAAAATAACTAATATATAAGATACATATTTTATGAGAATAATGATATGAGAGATGAGAAGTTAATAATTATACTTAAATGAATAATTGATAGCTAAAATTAAAAAAATTAAGGAAAAAAATTTAATAAAAAGTAATGGTTTGTGAAACACAAATCCGAATTCATAATTTAATTACGTGTGAAAAAAATATTAGATATTTTATAATATTTATTATTATTTGAGTTAATTGTGTAAATTTAATTTGACGGGGAATGATTTTTTTTTTAATACTATTACTATGCTTCAAATTTTTTGGACTTAGCCTCTCCAAGTTGTACTACTCTATCCCTTGGTTTTTCCATCATTCTAAATATAGTTAGAATTTTTTTTAACTTAAATACAGTTTTAATCTTTTTATAATATTGTAAAAGTTTTAATTATAAAAATATTTCAAGTGCCCTAAAGGTTGGAATATTCTTAAAGAAAATTAGAAAAACGGTCTTAAAATACCCAAACGAATTTATGGTAATACGAAGAAATTTTGTAAACTATTTAAGGGACCTAGAAGTTGGAATACTTTTATAAGAACAGATAGAAGGATCTTGAAATGCTATTAGAATTTTGTTTAAAATAACCTATTCTTTGACTATTCTTTGAGTTCATGTAGGTATGTCTACTCATCACAACGATGATTTTTAATTTAATCTCTATACTTTTGTTTGTCTTCAATTTAATCTATGTACAAACACTAAACCCTAAAGTCGAAATGCAAAACAGTAAAACCAAAAATCTAAGTACTAACTCAAAATCTTAAACATTAGATGCTAAACACTAAATATTAAACACTAAACCTAAAATCATAAATACTAACCCCAAATCATAAATACTAAACCCTTAAACCTAGGACCTAAACCCAAATATTAAACACTATACACTAGATTGTAAACGCTAAACCCTAATCGCAAAATCTAAATCATAATTAAACACCAAAACCAAAAAGGTACATCAACCTTATTTATCCTAAACAGAAAATTTTTATTAGTGTTATAACATTATGGAAGCAAACGACCAAAATAAAAATGTTTGCAAATTATAAGGAGTTGAAAACAAAAAAACAAAACCTAGAGACGTGAAAACTCGATCAAACTCTAGGAGCTGAAAAAATTAAGTAAATATAAAAACAGCTTAAGAGAATAAATTAAAGTGCCCGTTGAAACAATTTTAAGACAATTAAAAATATTTGAAGAGCCTTAAACATTAAAATATTTCTTAGAAAATTATCGATGCAATTTTAAAATGCCAATAAATTCAAAAAACTTTAAGATAATATGGAGAAATGTTACAAAATATTTTAGGTGCCCTAAACATTGAAGTATTTAAAAGGAAATGAAAAAGACATCTTGAAATGCTAATAAATATGAAAATAAACCTTTAAGAGAATATCAAAAAATTTTAAAAATATTTGGAGTCCCTTAAAAGATGAAAATATTTCAAAGAATTATCAAAGCAATTCTAAAACGCTAGTAAATGTAAAAAAAAAATTAAGAAAATATCAATAAATTTAAAATATATTTCAAGCTTCTCACTATGTTGAAATAATTTTCAAAAGGTAAAACTAGAAGAAATATGAAAAATGAAAGTTGAAGAGAATATATTGAAGTGTCCTAAAAGTTGAAATAATTTTAAATAAATTATTAAAGGTTTTAAAATGTTAGTTATTATCAATAATAAGAGAATATCAATAAATTTTCAAAAATATATGATGCACCCCTAAGTGGTTAAAAATATTTTCATAAAACCATAAGAGTTTTAAGAGTCAAGAAATTTTAAAAAATAACTTTAGGGTGATAAAGGTTGAAATAGTTTTATTAAAATTGTAAAACCTATTGTAAATCACCAATAAATATCAAAGAGCTTTAAAATATTATCAAAACATTTTATAAAATATTTGAGGTGTTTTAAAGTTGAAACGGTTTTTATAAAAAATGATAGGACTGGTTTTAATCTATACTCTATTTCTTCAATTACACTAACAAGACATATTCACCTTCTCATTAAATCTTTAAATATCCAGACTCGCACCTATTTATCTAAAAGTTTTTTAAAATAGACAATTATTTTTCATGTTCATTTTTGTTTACCTAAAACATTTATATAAAACAAATAACAAAAATATCTCAATTAACAATTAATATAATCCAAACAATAAATATAGTATTACCCTTAATTTTAAATACTCAAAGTTCAAAGACTAGTGTCAACATTATTTTCATATAATTATCTAAAGTCTTATATATTGTACTCAATTATCCTAAACACAATAATTACTCAAAAATATTACAACTTGCAAACTTTCATTCAAGTGCTTGTTAAACTCAAAGCTAACCCTGTGAAGCCACTTTTTGAAGTTAGTTAAAAATAGTTTTTGCCTTTCGAAATTGAGATAAGTGATAACTGATAGTCTTTGGGTAATAGTTTTTTGCTTTAAATTTTTGATGCAGTGTAATTATAAAGTATGAGTAAATAAGTGAATTATTATATTATTATATAATATATTTTAAGAATTGAGCTATAGTACAATTTATGTGTGTAATTTTTTTTGTAATATTAACATATTTTAATTGTTCATAAAAAATTTAAGTGAAATAAGTATTTAACACATAATGTGACTACTGACTAGCATCTCACGAATTAATATGGGTATGAAATACGAATTGATTTAAAAATATATATTTAACTCTTTATTAGTAAAGAAAGACGTAAAAAAAACACACACACACGATGCATTATAGGTTTGTGAAGGATTACTCTTTTATAAATATCAGTGTTTTAACATGTATTAACATGTATGTCAATATATTTTTTAGTTATTATTATT
>JASKGM010000005.1:297080-307748 GCA_034509205.1 Ceratonia siliqua | reverse complement strand
TGGGCAAAAGGATGAGTGCGCCAGAAGTCTTCTTAATGGACAACCTAAACATTGAGTATACTATTTCATGGAGTAATAGCCTAGAATAACTAGTGAACCATATCCAAACACATACTAGAGGGAACATAACAGACAATCTTAAGATTCTTAACATGAGACAGAACTAACCTTCTCTATATTTTCTTCATTTAGATCAAGGCCAGTTTCTTCGTCAGCTAGTGGTTCTACTGCCACTATTTCAGGGATCTTTTCCATTAAACGGCGCTCAATGCCCATTTTCATTGTCATAACAGAACTTGGACAGGAGCCACATGCTCCCTGTAGCTTCAACCGAACTACGTTGCCATCAATTTCATGTAAAGCCACATTCCCCCCATCTGCAATGAGATATGGACGAATTTCATCCAATATGCTTTCAACATTTACTGCAGTTAGTGGCAATTCCACAGCTGGATCTGGAGTAGCAACGGCCTTTACAACTGTACGAGCATAATAAAGATAAACTTTAAAACCTAATCATCAATTAAAAGAAAAACACAAACTGGATTTGGAATTACGGCAGTTAAATGGAGAAACAAAAGGCCTCCATGTCAAAATATTAAAAGATAGGTGATGTTGAATATATTGATCAAATTGTCCTAAAATAGATCATGAATACTTGGATAGCCTGGATATTAAACTATTTACATATTCTGTACAACTTAGTTAAATGTCACATGATTTTACTCTGATAATATCCAAACTAGAAGTCAAATGTACAGTTTTTTGCACAAGATGTGTGACTTTGACATCTTGCTGGAAAATAAAGGAATAATAATGGCAGCATATCTTTCATGCTTACAACTAGCTTTCAAATTTAGCGATTAGTTCCAATCCCAGTGGCAATAAAATCATTGTCTTCCATATGCTTCCCCAATAAAATCATTAAAGTTCACTAATTAATTTTATCTCACCCCCCCCCCCCCTCCCCTTTGCCTTTGGGACTGCTCGAAGATAGATACTGCCAAACAACTCTACTATATAAATGGCTATAGATATTAGATAATAAAGGAAATCTATAATCAGGGACCTAACGTGTAAGTAATAAGTTTAACTTTAGTAGCTTAATCAAAGTTCTTATGATTTAATATGTTCTAAATAAGTCAGCAGCCTCAAATGACAGAGAAAGACGTTTACAAAATAAGAACCAGAGAGAAGCAACCAATGTATTAAGGAGCTTTGGAAATGAACAGGGTGCAATTTAAACCATCATTCTAATTTCTAACAAACGCAATAAAGCAACGGGTCCAAGCAATGAGTCTTGAACCTAAAATTTGTAAAAATTTCACAAGTTTTACCTATATCAAAGTCACAGACAAGTCCAGGTACAGTTCAGAAATTCAATTAAAATTAGAAAACTACAAAAGTTCTAACTCTGAATAAATATTGGAGAAAGCAAAAGCACTCACCTAGCCCCCGTGTACCGTGTGGCAAACGAATCCGAACAGAACGACGCAGGCTCTGCCGCACCAGATTACCTCTCCTCCTGAGAAAGACATGGGTGCCAAAAAAGCTTGTACCCTGTGATTTTTCAGATATGAGACTTATGGAATTAGAAATTGATTCTTTGAAAAATGATGATTGTCACAACGTGCAAAAAAAAAAACCTTAGAGGAACGAGAACAAGAAGGTGGTTCTAGGGCTTGTTGGGCCCTGCAGTATGATGGCGAATTCAGCCCCACAGATTGCATCGCCTTTCTGTTTCCGAAATCCTTTGACGTAAAAAATGAGTATAGAAAAAATAGTCGGAGACTGATCGAGATTCACTCTCCTTTCCTCTTCAATTTCTCAGCAGCCAAACACCAACCAATGCCAAAGGGCCCAGAACAGAGGAAAAAAGGAAATCAATCTCCCATCTCATGGGACAAGAAGTCAATATTTATCAAAGGAAAAAATTATTATTTTTATTTGCTTTTTTTGAAATAATAATATAATAATATACTAAAGATCTTGCAGAGTTTTCTCAGGTTTTCAATTAATCAAATTTGTTATCATATTAATTATATAAAATTGTTAACAAAAAAATACTAGTATCAATAATTTATCATTAAATCACTGGCTAGTTTCATAGTTTATTAATCATTTTATAAATTGTTTTAATCATTTTATAAATTAAATTAATAATTATTCATTTGTGATTTGTTGGTAAGAAATGAAATGAAATTAAATAAAAATAATATAATATTAAAAATAATTCATTTATATTTATGTTAATAACTTATGATAACTTATTAATGTGGTACGGAATTAATCCTTCATAATTTGATTATTTTTGTACATATATAATTAAATTAAATGTGTCATATTAATACGTGGAAAGCTCTAAGAGAGCGTTTGGTATAGGAACAAAAATTTTCTCTTAGGAAACATAATTCCTAAAAGTTATAGTTCTTAAGAATTTTATTTCCAGGAATGTAAAAATTGTGTTTGGTTGGTTTTATAAATGTCTGATAATGATAAATATTTTTACGTTTGGTTTAAAAGTTATTTTCTTTGGAATCCAGATAATTTTTACAAATATATCCCTATATTGGCTTCCCAACAAGAATAATAGGCAAGTGACTTGATCACGTGGGTCTTTACCACAAAATAATTATTACTATATATTGGCCAACAAGCTCTCTCTCAGTAATTAACCCTGCTGAGAATTGAACTAGCAACCTCAGTTCTGATACTAATTGTTATATCGGACACTTATCAATAGGCCAAAAGTTATAACAGTTAGTCAAGGCGCAACTTTTTTCTACTTAACCGTATCAGCCCAAGTGCCACGTTTCAGAGTATATTTTTTGTACTCCTGCGTGTATGGTGCTTCCTCTGTTAGATTTACGCTACGTGACACTTTTCATTAAAAAAGTATTACATAGTGCAAATACAGCGGAGGGAGTACCATACTCCCATAACACTACATATTTTCCCCTTATTTTGACTGTGACTCAACCCTACATTGGTTTGTGCAATGTGGTTTATAAAATCATTGCAAAACTCTTGGTCCTTTGTCTCAAAAGCATTCTAGACAGAGTTATCTCCCTTTTTTCAGAATGCTTTCATCAAAGGAAGGCATATCCTTGACCACAACATACTAGCAGCAGAACTCATGTAATATATCCATAGAGCAAAGATGAGTAAGACGAGGTGTGTTACTTTCAAATGGACATAAACAAAGCCTATGATAGGCTATCATGGAGTTTCATTGAATCATTTTTTATTCACATGAAGTTCCCCTTTAAACTTATTCTCAATGGTCAACTTCTTCAACCCTTCATTCCCCAGAGAGGAATTAGTCAAGGGAATCCACTATCCCCATATATCTTCATCCTCTGTGCAAATATACTCTCCTTCATGCTTACAAAGGCAAAAAGCTCAAATGAGTTCAAAGGCATTTAGTATGCTAGAAAGGGTTCACCAATCTACCACTTGATGTATACTGATGATATACTTTTGTTCTTCCAAGCTACTAGTCAAATATGCATCACGATTACAGACAATTTCCAAGTACAAGAGGCTGGTCGGCCAAATCATCAACAAGGATAAGTCTAGAGTGATTTTCAACCATAACGCTCCTAACAAATTCAAAAGACTCATGTCTTCTACCTTAGAAGTTAAATATACTGAACGTCTTGATAAGTACTTGGGCTTATACATGGATGGTGATAGAAACAAAGTCAAAAACTATACAGATCTAACTAACAAATTAGGAAAAAAACTTCAAAGTTGGAAAGCTAATCTCTTTTCTTAAGTTGGAAGGATCACCTTAGTCAAATTAGTGTTGGAATCCACCCAGTATACTCAACAAATTCACTCTAGATCCCAAATAAGTACACAAATCATATTGGCTCCATTTCTACGAACTTCATTTATGGCTACAAAGATATCTCTCCAAGAATGCACTTGTTGAATTTCAACAAACTGAAAAGGCATAAACTTTTTAGAGGTTTAGGCTTTACAGATTCTAGACTCATGAACAAAGCCCTGCTAAGCAAACAATTATGGCGAGTGATAGACAGTCCCAATACCCTGTACAATAAATGGATCTTGTCAAAATACCTAAGGAATGATCTTGAAAAAGTGTCAACTAATACCTCTGAGGCGACTTGGATTTGGAAAGCAATAAATTCCGATAAAGATACCGTAGTAAAAACTTACAATGGATAGTAGGGAATGGCCAAAGTATAAAGTTGGGTTGGCTCCCAATTATGGTGGCCACAACAACATCAAAATTCAAATAGGGAGAGGGTTAATGAGCTAATTAATCCTAGAGAAATGTGGAACACAGAGAAAGTGAATCACTTAAATGATTCACAAACAACCAAAAAGATTATTAGCACCCAAATCTGCCAATAAACAAGATAAACTCCTCTGGAACTGTTCTTTTGATGGTAAATATTCAGCTTGAGAATGGTGTCATTTTTTGGTCAATCAAGAAAGGAAAATAAGGGAAGATCATTTTGTTAACTAAAAGTTATTATGGAAGTTCAAGGTCCCATATAAACTACTCATCTTCATCGGAAAACTCCTCAATGAAGTTATCCTCAGTGCATATGTGCTAAAGAAACACCACTTTGATGTTTCCCACAATTGTCTCCTTTACTGGCAAATAGAAGAATTGCTAAATCATATTTTCATCCAATGTGAATTTGCAAAAGTAATATAGTTTAACTCTGACTTATTAATTGGGAATTAACAGTCATAGCATATCTTCCTTGACCAAGTCATACTGTAGACCCGGTCCTTTAGTTATCTCGTTTGCAATTTAAATTCATGTAGTTGTAGTAGCTATCAAATACTTAGTTTGTTAGCCTACTTGTTAGCTTTTAAAATTCTATTTCATTTATGTACTCTTTATTTCCAATATAAGGAGTTTTCTTATTAGTAAAAGGCACATCAGATTATTAGTAATTTACTATTGCTAGAAAGGACGACTCTTTCTTCTTGGTGTGACGACAATTTACTTTGGTGAGAAGCCATTGAATCCCTTTCCACAGCCCTTACTTAAATTGCCTACATCTATTTTGGTATCAAAGCCTATCAACGGGACCACTCAAACCAATTCCTCCTCTTTTCACCATAAGAACTTGTAGCGGACATTTATATAACAACCACCAATTGTCACAGAATCAACGGGACGATATGCTTCTGGAGCTTTACAACCAAATGGCCAATTTAACTCAGCGAGTGAATACTATGTGTGACCGTTTATTTCCCTTACCCCTAAACCCGGTCGATGACCAAGGTAAACAATAACCCTGACATCCCAGTTGCTCAAACCCAACTAGAATACCCACCCTAAAATCCACTAAACCCACCTCTGCAACCACTACCCCCTAGAGCTACTTCACAACCTTTACCAAATTACACCTACCAACCACTATTCCCCCATATAGAAACTCATTATAACAATCATGACGCCTTATTCTATCATGATCATTATGATACATCCAAAGGAATCTGAATCAATGTTTTTGACTACTCTGGTAATTTAGAACATAAACATTTTCAAGATTGGTTTATGTCTCTCGACAACTACTTTGATTGGTTTCAAATGCACAACGACACGAAGATACGTTTCATATAAATGAAGTTGAAGAACTAGGTACGGGTATGGTGGCACAGTGGCAAAGAGCAACTACATAGATTACATCAACCTCCATAATTTATTGGGAAGAAATGAAGTTAAAGTTGAAAGAGAAATTTCTCCCTCTGGACTATGAAGAAACTCAGTTCGAAGAACTATTGGCTCATCATCAAGCTTCTCACTTTGTGGAAGAATATACTGCCACATTCCATGAACTATAATTACGAAGTGGAGTTACAGAGACCGAGAAACAATCTTTGGCAAGGTATCACGCTGGGCTACAATAAGAAATAAGAAATAACTACTCACAACCCGTTTGTTCAGTCTCAAAGAAGCGTTCCAACTCGTCTTCACAATTGAAACTCAACAAAAGCAGGGGTATAAACAAGGGTCTAACAATACTGCATGTGGCTTCTTTAGCCAATCATTACGTGGAACATCCTTCATGCAGAAACCATGGCCTCGACAGGACATAGTTACTATTTGTGGAAGAATGAGAGATTGTGTGCTAGAGAAATCAAGTGATCCTAATAAAAACATCGTGGAAGGTACAAGGGGACTACCCAAATGCTATAAGTGTGAAGGCAGGGACTATTTTGCAATAGTATGCCCTACAAGAAACAAGAAATTCACCCTTGTTTGTGTAGAATACAAGGTTTTACCATAACCAAATGTGTATCTACCAAATATATCTTAAGAAGATGGAGATAAGCATAAAGAAGAAGACTTGCCTGCTATCGAGTTAGAAGGATCACAATTAGCCTTACGTGTGATTAGAATGATACTTGCAAGTCATAAGAATATCACTAAGAAAGAGTCATGGCTAAAGACTAATGTCTTTCATACATGTGTAGAGCTTGGTAACAGATTCATAACCTTATTACTGAGAGTGGAAGTAGGATGAATACAATTTCTACGGAACTTGTTTATAAGCTGAAATTGAAGACTGAGGCCCTTGACAAGCAGGTCAGCTGGATTGATGACACGTCTATTTCGGTAAAATTAAAATGCTTAGTTACTTTCTATTGGGAGGAAACTTTAATGAGACTGTTTGGTGTGATGTCCTTCCTATGAAAGCCTGCCATGTGTTGCTTGGTAGGAAATGGTTATATGACAAGAAAGTTATGTACAATGGCTACACAATTTATATTCATTACGACATGAAGGAAAAATATTATCTTAAAACTCATGCGAATATATGATTTTCAAGACAATGTAAATGCCAGTCAACCCTGACCATTATCCATGAGGAAATTTGAAGAAGAAAGCAAGGACATTAGACTTATATTCTTGGTCATAACTAGAGAATTACAATTGCCCTAGCTTACTACCATTTCACCTGAGTATCTCTGCCTCCTCTATGCAACATCTAACATCCCATAAATTTTATACCAGGAGCTAGTTTGTCTAACTTGCCAGCATACATAATGAACCTAAAGAAGCATAAGGAATTGTAGAATAGTCCATAAACTATACACTAAAGGCTTTATCAAATAGAGCATTAGTCTTTGTGTTGTGCTTGCACTCTTAACCCCCAAAAAAATGGCTTGTGACTCATGTGTATTGGTAATCGTGCAATAAACAAAATACCATCAAATATAGGTTCCTCATACCATACCTTGATGATTTGTTGGATTTATTATATGATTCTAACATTTTTTCTAATGTGGATCTCCGAAGTGGATATCATCAATTCTGCATTCGAACAGGTGACGAATGGAAAACCACATTCAAAATAAAGGATGACTTATTTGAATGGATGGTGATGTCATTTGGTCTTACCAATGCCCCTAGCATTTTTATGAGGTTAATAACACAAATTTTACGTCCATTTTTTGGTAAATTTATGGTTGTTTATTTTAACGATATTTTAATATATGGTTAAAGTACAAAGGAACATAAAAAAAAACTAAGACAGGTCTTTCGAATGCTACGACAAGAAAATATGTATATTAATATCAAAAAATGCTCTTTTGGAATGCTTCGGGTAAAATTTATGGGTTTCATAGTTTCAAATGAAGGCATTGAACCTGATAAAGAAAAAATCAAAGCAATACATGAGTGATCCTTACCCTCTAACATTCATGAGGTGAAAAGCTTTCATGGCTTGGCAATGTTTTATATGTAATTTCAGTACTCTAGTGGCTTCTATATCTGATTACACCAAAGCTGGTCATTTTAAGTGGACTCTTGTAACAACCTGAGCTTTTAATGACATTAAGGTAAAAATTTGTAATGCTCATATTTTGAAGCTTCCTAATTTTGAATAGGTTTTTGAAGTGACATGTGATGTTTCACACATTGGCATTGGAGGGGTCCTTCATCAACTTAGGCACCCGGTAGCATTTTTTAGTCAGAAATTAAATGAGGCCAAGCATAATTACGCATCATATGATTTGGAGTTTTACGTAGTGATCTAGACCTTAGACATTGGCGCTATTATTTGCTTCTGCGAGAATTTATTTTATATACAGATAATAACTCCCTACGCCATATTAATTCTAAAAAAAAAATTAAGTGCTAAGCATGTATGTTGGGTGCTTTTCTTGCAATCGTTTTCCTTTATACTCAAGCATCAATCAGGCTCCCAAAATTGCATTATAGATGCCCTTAGCGGGAAGACCCGTGTTCTCATAATACTTTCCTCTCAGGTCATTGGATTCGAAAAACTTAAATCACAATATGTTGGTGATTCTTTTTTTAGCCCTATTTTCCTTGACCTCAGTTAATCTACTCGCCAACTGCCTCGGTGTTTTTCATCTAGTAGGTTATCTCTTTAAGAGAACACGTCTTTGTATCCCATAATCTTCTCTTCGGGAGCACCTCATCAGAGAGCTACATGCAGGGGGTCTTGCAAGACACTTTAGATGTGATAAGACCTTACCCATGCTGGAGGATAGCTTTGCTGGGAATGAAAAAATATATCTATAATGTTATTAGATTATGCCACACTTGCTAGTTAGGTAAAGGGACCAAGACAAATGCATGTTTATACACTTCACTTCCATTACCAATCTCCTTATGGATTGACCTCAGTATGGATTTTACATTAGGACTACCACACACAGTACGAGGCCATGACTCCATATTCATTGTTGTGGATAGGTTCTCTAAAATGTCTCATTTTATTTCATGTTTTAAAACATATGATGCATCTCATGTTGCAGGTATGTTTCTTAAAGAAGTTGTATGTTTGCATGGCCTCCCATTGACCAATATTTTAGATAGAGACACTAAGTTTATTAGCTACTTATGAAAAACCTTATGGGTAAAGCTGGGTACTCATCTTACATACTTCAGCGCCTTCCATCCACAAAGGATGCCAAATCGAGGTCGTCAATCGCAGCCTTGGAAATCCCTTTGTTTTTTAGTTTGTGATCATGTACGCTCTTGGGGCTTAATTCACCCACATGCAGAATTTGCATATAATAGCACTGTTAATCGCACATCTGGGGTCTCCCCCTTTAAAGCTGTTCTCGGCCTTCAACCCCGAGCCCTAATTGATTTAGCACCTTTACCAGTCAATACTCGTATAAGTGAAGAGGGCGAAGACCTAGCTAGTCACATTAAGTCCTTGCATGCAAAAATTCAAAGAAGGGTGGCAACAAACACTAATATCTATAAGTAACATGTAAATAAAACAAGATGTGATGTTGAATTTCAAGTTAATCATAAAGTACTTATTCGACTCAAGAAAGAAAGATTTCCCCATAACACTTATCAAAAGTTGCACCCACGCCATGCTAGTTCATTCAAGATCTTAAAACGTCTCGAGTTTAATACTTATCTCTTAGAACTCCATTTAGATTTACAGATCAGTCCCATCTTCAACGTTGAAGATCTCTAGTTATATGAAGGGTATCACGAAGAACCAAGTCAACCTCCACTTGTCTATAAATTCCCAACAAAGAAACATCCAAGAGAATACATTGAGGAAATCCTGGATGACTCAATAGTATCTACTAAATGAGGAGGCTATCAGAAACTTCTTGTTAAATGGAAAAACAGACCCTACTCTGATTGCACTTGGCTAAAAATAGAGGAAGTACAACATCTAAATCATGATCTTCTTGATTTTTATTTGTCCCAACACTTGCCGGAGTCGAGTGCTTTTTTGGCAGGCAGGAATTGATCGGGAACTAACAGTTCTAGCATATCTACCTTGACCAAGTCATATTGTAGACTCGATCCTGTAGTTATCTCATTTGCAATTTGAATTCATGTAGTTGTAGTAGCTATCAAACATTTAGTTGACAGCTTTTAAAATTTTATTTCACTATGTACTCTTTATCTCCTATATAAGGAGTTTGCTTATTAATAAAAGACATATTAGATTATTAGTAATTTACTAGTGCTAGAAAGAGCGACTTTTTCTTCTTGGTGCTACATCAATTTCCTTTGGTAATAAGACATTGAACCCCCTTCCCTAGCCTTTACCTAGATTGCCTGCATCACCTATCCATCAGAATTGAAACATTCAACTGACTCATTGAATGGCTAAAAATATGGTTCGGGAATCTTCAAAATAAATGGGGGGAGTTATATGACAATACAAGCCTCATATTTATCATATTGGATAATATTTGGCGCTGTAGAGACAAGATCCTCATGGAGGGAAACCCCCCAAATGCTCTTAAGAACATTTACCAAATCAAAAACTCCTTGAGAGAAATAGTTCTCTTAGCCAAGAAACAGGAAGATAGGGAGTACAAAACCAAACTTAAAGCTATGGATCGAAGAAACAATAGAGACGTGCAAGAACATGAATTACACACCATCATCCAAGGTATCTAGTACATCCTTTGTGATCTGGTCAAGAAGATGAAAGTAGTGGTATTCCAAGAGAGTATTCAAAAACTATATTTGAACATAGCCCCTGAAAAGGGAAACTCATCAATGAAACTGCTCTCCCTGATCAGGAAAGGCTGTTCTTCAAATTCTAACAAGTTATCAACATTCCATAACCATCTTGGTTTCCAGGAAGAACTTTGTCTCGACCATTAATGGTTAGACAGGGAGGGACTAGTGCAGGACACCCAAGAATTGCTGAGGAA
>JASKGM010000005.1:286884-296980 GCA_034509205.1 Ceratonia siliqua | reverse complement strand
AAATACATAAGATAAAAAATAGTTAATTAATTTTAAAAAGTAAAAAAAATTTAAAAAAAACATAAAAAATAGAAAAATTAAAAAAAAAAAGATGGGGTGGTAGGATAGTATTTTCCTAAACTTTAATCTCTCTTAACGTGAGACGTAATAATGAGTGAGTTTGTAAGATTAGAGTATTATAATTGTAAAAGTAACATTTTTTGAAGATTTAGGCTTGCTTAGATTTTTAAAAATTATTTTTTTATTTTTTGTTGTGGAAGAATAAAAAAAATTGTTTGGGTAACTGTTTTCATTAATTATTTTTTAAAAATTATTTTTAAAAACAATGACTAGAAAACAAAAAAATAAAATTTTTTTTATAATTTGACTTATTTTCGTCATCTGTTTTTTAAAAAACACGAAAAATAACTGATTAAAAATATTTTTATCCAAACAAATTTTTTATTTTTTTGTTCTATAAAACAATTTTTTAGAGTTATTTTTAAAAATTATTTTAAAAAATAATAAAATAAAAATCATTCCAAACAGCCCCTTAATAATATTATGAAATCTATTTTCATTGTTTTTTTTAAAAAAAAATTCTCAACACATAACCGTTCTTATGTAAAAAAAAATATTTGTATCACATTACATCAATTTTAGATGGCTCTTGTACAATTTTAGAAAAAAGAAAAAAAAAAGTTGCTCTAAATTATTATTAGAGCATAAATTATAAACCAATGTGAGTTAGCTCACTTAAAAAGAATTTCATAAGAAGTTCAAATTCTTCTAATGTGAGGAGCTTGAGGTTGAGGCAGATCATGCCATCTTTTGTAAAAGAAATAAAAAACAGCAGAAATTATAAGATTAATGATACTCATTAAATTATTAGAGTTATAATTCGTCATTATTATAATTGATAATTAGGTAAATTATTATTTGGTGCCAATATTAAATTATTTTATAATGTTTATGGGACACTATATTTTTAAGGAGCCCTCTATCCACCGCCCCAACTATTTTTAATTAGTGCTACCTCCTATTCATTCTTTTTATTTTTTTTTATATTTTGTAAATATAGTTATTTTATTATAACTAATAGAACAGCTCTTTTTTATAACAATATTCTCTTTTTATAATTGAATAATCGCTTTATATAATATATAAAAGAAAAAAAAACAAAAAAGATAAATAATATTTTGACATCAATTTAAAATTTAGTATATATGAAATATCATATAAAATTTGATACTTCAATGTCAAACAATAATATTATTTGAGTTAAATTATAACTATAATTTTCGATAAATTAAACAAAAAGTCCAATCATTGTCTCGGGTAGAACTTCTGACCCGGAAACCCAACACCAATCGGGTCGGTGAAAGCATGAATGCGTCTCTCTCTCTCTCTCCCTCTCTCATTGTTTCCGTCTTTATCTCTTCCTCTCCAGGTTCGGACCTGAACCATGGCAAAGCAACCTTCCTACTTCTTCCCCAGAGGGAGCGTCTCTCTCCTTTCCATCCTCTCTCTCCTTTCCATCCTCTCTCTCTTCCTCAATCACTTCTCTCCTTGCGCTTTGGTTCATGCCGAGTCTCATTTCGAAGGTTTCGAAGCTGAAGACGATGACTTCGATGATCAATCCATCGATCCCACTTCTCTCCGATCACCTCCCTTGACACAGTCCCAGCCCTACACCACCAAACTCACCCCTCCAGATCCCAAATCTTCGGAACCGGATCCAACCCCGAATTCACATTCGAATTCTCAATCCCCACCTTCGGATCTTCCCAGGACCTCACCCACCACCGCCTTCGATTTATGGGATGAGGACGAATTCGAAGGCCTACCCAATGAGCAACCCGTTCCAGAGATTCCCAGTGCTGCCGAAAATGCCAAGCCCGTCGACAATAGTTCGGATCCCACTGCCTCTCCGAAATCTCAGGATGTTAAGGGTTTACGTTCGTTTACGATTGAGATTGTTTGCGGAAGTTTCCTGATCATGTTTGCTATCAATTACTTTACTGGGAAGCGCGAGAACGAAAACGTAGCCCTTGCCTGGGCTGCGCAGTTTGCTGCGAAGGATTCAATTTTTGAGAAGAATTTTAGCCTTTTGGGGATTGGGGAAGGGGGTGATGACGCCCCCTTGTTGTTGAAAGAAGGGCAAACGATATTCAAGTTTTACGCCAGCGGTAGAAGGTATTGCCAGGGGTTGTTGGCTACGATGGAGTTGAAGAGCAGGCACGATTTGATATCAAGGATATACAATATGATCGTGCCCACTAGGGACGAGATTACCTTTGAGGTGCGTATGAATGACGATGCCATGGATCACGTGATGTTTGCCATGGCGAAGAAGAAGGCTGCAAAAGCCATGCAGAAGGATGTGATGGATTTGCAGAGGTTTGCAGGTCTTCTTTCACCACCGACTGGGAGGAAGTGGGTTGCCGAGGAGTTGACTGTTATATCAGAGTCCAAAGAAGTGGCTGGTGATTTGATTACTGAGGCGGTGCTTGACCAGGTTTGGATTGATTTTTTTTGTTCCAAGAATATTATTGGCGGTGGATTCTGATGTCCTGCTGTTTGCATTATCTTGTAGGATGCATGATTGTTTCTAGCTGATATATAGTTTGAAGTTTGAACTTGTTTGATTGGTTAATCCCTTGCAGAGTTTCTTCATCCAATTTTACGTTCAAATTCTAGCATTCGTTTTGTAATGCTTCTCGCTGTGGGCGCTTTCCCTTTTTTTATTGTTATGGATAAGGTGTTTGCCGTTTGGAACCTAGAAGCGTAACAATAACAACGGGAATGTTTGTGTGTCAGTGCGATATCGAAGTCACAAGAAACTATATTCATCAAAGCCTACCTTAGTATTGAGAACCAAAAGATTAGTTATTTAGTAAATGGTGAGGCTGTGAGAAAGAAAGAAAGAAACGACAAAAGAAATTCAATGAGGCCCACTATTGAAGAGTTAATTGATGAGCGGGTAACGAACTATGAACTATAGTTTAAAATTGACAAGTAGCAAACTTGCAGTCACTAGGTTGCTCTGTATCTCTATTATCCATACAACATGAGATGGATAGCTGCTTCTAAAGTAATAACCAGTTAACCACCACTTCATGGAGAACCCCAGTGTAACTGCTAGTTGTATTTAGAAGTTAAAATAGAATCTAAGTCATTCACTTATAAATAAGATAAACATTTATAAAGAAGCGGATACCAAAAAAGGAAAACCGGAGAGTTCCATTTGTATGCTTATCCTTGTGTCCCTATATTGCTTGGTATAATTGATAACGGGAAATTATATTGCACCATACAGCTTGCCAACTTATCCATGAGAATGAATTGCATGAGGAAATATGAAATGAACTCTGTCTTCAGATTCTATTCATACCGATACAAAGTGCGCTTCGCCCTGAAAGCTATATGGTCCTACGGCTTGAAGAACATTATTCCTTCATGAAAATGTTTGATGCTATTTAATTATTAATGCCTACTTATTCAATCCAACAAATGGCCATCATTCATTAACCTATGACCCTCTGTTCTTCTCTTCAAGATACCCACTAGTAATTTCTCTTATCCTCTCTATTCTCTTAGCTGATTGTTGTGATTTATTTGAGAGGCGTCATTTAGGTTTGCTTTGCTAGGTTGCACAAGCATTGGTTGCAAAGCGAATGAAACACTGTAATGCTTAAGATCTCGTATAGACCAAGGTGAAAGTCTGAGTTTCAAGGCCATTAGGTTCCTTTTGCTACAATTTTTTTTTTAATTGCTCATTATTGGGATTTGTTATGTGGAGTTGTTACCTTGGTATATATCCTGGTTGATTGTTTTAAGATGAGTATTTTATATCATGCTATATCACTTCCATTTCTAAATGGTAGTTTCTTTGATATAAGTTAGCATCCTTGTTCTACATTCTCCTCTCTTGTTCAATTGATGACTGTTCATTAGCTGCATGTTTTCCTTATGCCTTATATTTGAAATTGTGAATATGATATAACGACTTAGGTAGAACTCACTCCCAAAAGTTAACTTATAAGGAGAGGGTGCCCAAGGGCTATATGAGCCTCAAACCAGTAGCCTATACTACCGATGTGGGACTTAAGTCCCATACCTTGCAATGACATCCTAATAATCCGTACCCCTTAAGAACCAACGTCCACAGCGGTGGTGACTTCGTTGATCCCACCATGGGTAGCAGCTCTCCCACCTCCTTGTGGTGACTTAGTAGATCCCACCAGGTAGCAACCCTCCCACCTTGCGTGGTCGGTGCCCAAGACTGAACGGCTCTGGTACCATTGTTACAACTCCTTGAGTAAAATTTACCCCCAAAAGCTAGCCGTTAGAGGGAGGGTGCCCAAGAAGTTATAAACTTTATATGCCCAACCCATATGATCTGGGACGATCTGAGTTGTCCCAAGAAGACTTGGTCCTAAAATGCAGTTGCCCACTATCTAGGTGGAGATATGCATGATTGACTGGCAGTTAGTTACCTAGCAGTTAGTAATTAGTATGCCTCCACTATCTGAGTGGAGAGAGATAGATAGGGATCAATGGTCCCTTGTAAAATGGAACTGCTTGTCACCTTAATGCCTAGGACAAAAGGAGTAAGCAGGAGACAATGAGGGACAGAGAGAAATCAGAAGTTGTAATAGAGAGTGTATGTAAATTCTCAAAGCAATGAAAATTCTCATTCCATTAATATGTTGTGTTCTAAATTAGTTTATGAGATCCACTTAATTTCATTATACACTAGTTTGAATTAGGTTGGATCACCATACTAAGCAATGTGGGACATCTATATCATACTAGATGCGATGGGATCCTAACAATTGTTACAACTCCTTAGATAGAACTCACTTTCAAAAGCTAGCCGTTAGGGGAAGGTGTCCAAGGGGTTATAAATCCCATATGCCCAGTCCATATTAGGTGATGTGGGACATCTGTCCCATACTAAATGCAATGGGATCCTAACAATCTACACCCCTTAAGAAACCGACGTCCACGACGGTGACTTCGCGGATCCCTCCTCGGATAGCAACCCTCCCACTTCAAGATGTGGCTGGGACCGAACCGCTCTGATACTATTGATACAACTACCTGGGTAGAACTTACTCCCAAAAGTTAGCTTGTGAGGAGAGGGTACTCAAAGGCTAATGATAACCCAGACACTTAAGACAGAATTTGGTGGTGGGTAGAACTCACCCCAAAAGCTAGCCCGTGAGGAGAGAGTACTCAAAGGTTATATGATAACCCACACACTTAAGACAGAATTTGGTGGAAACATTGATATATTTGATGGATATAATATTGTTACATAGACAACAATCAGAACATACACCAGGACTCGGAACAACACTGAACAACGCTCAGATAAAACACTGCAGATAACACAATACTCTCTTCCTCACAGTAGATAATAGTTCACCGATTAATTAACACACAATGACAGATTATAGTAAATCCTCTAGCATTCTAGAGTATGCTAGCCACTCCCAATTCCCTTTCCAATTTCCAGATGCCTCACTCCTCTGTTTTCCCACTTCTTTTATCCCTCTTAACTGCTGGCAACTGTTTCCTAAGTCTCAATTGCTCCCTCAGCCGGTTCTCCAACATTCCATTACTGCTGTGGCTGTTTAGTGCTTCTCCTCACATAGACCTTAGTAACTGAAGGTCTAACACTATATAAGCCCCACTCCTCTGTTTTCCCACTTCTTTTATCCCTCTTAACTGCTGGCAACTGTTTCCTAAGTCTCAATTGCTCCCTCAGCCGGTTCTCCAACATTCCATAACTGCTGTGGCTGTTTAGTGCTTCTCCTCACATAGACCTTAGTAACTGAAGGTCTAACACTATATAAGCCCCACACCAGTAGCCTATACTACGGATGTGGGACTCAAGTCCCATACCTTGCAATGCCATCCTAACAGAATCACATGCACAAGTCCTTGCAATGTGCTGACTAGTATTTCATTATGCTTGGCTGCATTTAGTGCTTGTTTGGATGGACTTTTATTTGTTTTTATTTTTTTTGCAAAATCCCAACTGTGATTTGGGTATAAAAAGCTTGTTGGGAAAAGTTGAAAATCTTAACTTTTAGAACAAGCTGAGAAGTGCTTTTGTTGGTGCTTTTTTCAGAAGCTTCAATTTTAGCTTCTAAACTACTTTTTCTTGCAGAAAAATAAATAACTTTCACACATAAGTTATTTATTTATTTATTCCAAACAAAATTTCAAATTATTAATACGTCATATTATGGATTATGTGAAGTTTTGTTATGCAAAATGGAACAGCTGCACAGTTCTCATTCAGTCAAAATTAAATTTGTTTCTTGGCCTCAAAAATTAGCTGTTATCAATATGCTGCAGGTTTTTGGTGACAAAGCTTTTGAGAAATTTGGAAAAGGTTTCATTTCAATGCATTTCTCTGATCAACACCCAGGCGTTAACCAGAAGGTATTGTTGTTCAAGTTTGTGCTTCCAGGTGCTAACGACATGGCTGATATGGCTCGACTGGTAGCTCTCATACCATATTATATTGATTTGATTGGACGATATAAACTAAACTCTCAGGTGGGTGAATTTGCCCTATCATATTAGCAATGTACACACAATTTGTTGTTTATGATCACTTATGGATGGTCCTTGGTTGACTCCAATATGCATAATGCAGGCTCGGTCCAAGACAGAGGCTGTCCGACAAAAGGCTGCTCAAGAAGCACAAAGAGAACTTCATAATGCCCGACAAGAAGCGATGCAGAGAAGAAAGGCAGAAAAGAAAAAGATGATGGAGGAGGGTGAGACAAAGCTTGGTGCAGAGGCTCTTCGAAAGAAAGAAGCGAAAGACCGTGCTCGTCAGATGAAGAAGGCAATGCCAAGGATAAAAATGAGCCGTGGTTCATAATTTTTGAAGTTTCTCAAGTTTCATGATTCAGATTTAGAACTTAGAGCTCAGGTTCTAGTTTTGTCCTTGCCTTCTGCAGAATTATGCAAGGTTCCAATCCGCCCTTCATGGCATCGTAGTTCTGTAGTTTGCATTACTCCTGTAAGTTTAGCTAGATACGCATAGCCACGTCTAGGTGGATTTTGAATGCACCAAAATCTCCATTTCGGAAACTTTTATTGTCCTTTGCTCCTGATAACAACTTAAAACTACTTGTCTAGTTCTTAGGTGATAAGATTGTTTCTCATATATTTATTTTACAGGTAAAATGCTGAACATAGGCAACTAATTGCAAATGCCTAGATGAAATTGTTATCTCAAGTTTTATTTGGCTGGTTAGCCATACATGTGTTCTGTGGTGCATTACCAAGTTTCACGGTTATGCATGGGGTGTTTTTTTTCTATGACTAATTTAGAAGTGGATAATTTAAACCCGACTATTTTAATTTGTGGGTTATGTGGAATCAACTTGCATCACCCTTGAGTTATTAAATTAATCCCTTTTTTATTTTTTATTTACAAAATATTTTAATATTTTATAGTATAATTTTTATGATTTAAAATTGTAAAATTTGTGATTGTAAATTTATTAGTCTTTTTTTATATATAAATTTGATTTGATTAATTATTATTTGAATATTGTGTATTTGATAAAATAATTTTATATTTATAAAATTTATTAATAAATTATGAGTCAACTCATAAAAGTGAGTTGGGTCAATTTTTTTTAGAGTAAAATATTCTCTCTATCTTTGAGAGATATTTTAATTATATTTTTTTTCTATTCATTTTAAAAATATACACTCTCCTCTCCTCTAATGTTTTAACCTAACTCTATTAGGAATATTTCATTAAGATTATTTTTTAAAAAGAATATGATAAAGTTATCTTTACCATTTGTACTTTCACCTTCAAGATTCTAACATGACTCAACAAGAAGAGGAGTGTCAAAGAGGAATGAGAAAATTTTATTTGTTTTGTTTTGTTTTAAGAATAAAAAATATTTTTTATTTAAAAATATAATTATTTAAAAAAATCTTCATTTTTTTTGTTTTAAAAGTATCATTGTTTGAAAAAGATTTTCTTTTTTTTTGTTTTAAAATATCATTATTTAAAAATATTTTCTTTTTTGTTTTAAAAATATCATTAGTTGAAGTTTTTTAATTTTTTCTATTTTAAAAATATAATTAGTTGAAAAAAATTACTTTTTTTTTTGTTTTAAAAATAACATTACTTAAAAAATATATTTTGTTTGTTTTAAGAATATCATAACTTGAAAATTTTTTATTTTTTTGTTTTAGAAATATTATTACTTGAAATTTTTTTTTTAAAATGTAATTACTTTAAAATTTTCTTTTTTTTATTTTAAAAAAATATTGCTTAATTTTTTTAAAAATATATATACTTAAAAAAGTTCATTTTTTCATAGTTTTAATCATATTAAAATCTTAATTTTAATTAATATGTATTATTTATTCAATTATTTAATATTATATATTTATTTATATTTAATTATATTTTTATATTTTTTATATTTTTTATATTATATATAACTTATATATATATTCTTTTTATATTATTTATTATTTATTCTAAGAATTTTAATAATATTTATTTTATTAAATAATTTTATATTTATAACAATTATATGAATGAACTACAACTTGGAGGTCTGAATTAAAGATTATTTTATTCATGTTGCCTTCTAATATATGAAACAAGATACAATGTCAATGGAAGGTAATAAAAATAAAAAAATATGTTTTGATCATATTAAAAAAATTAAACCTTTAACTAAAAAATAACAGTCAACTTTAATGAAAATTTTCTTACTGGGTTTAATTGTAACTTATTTTTAATTTACAAGGGAGTAGAGTATAAATTTTTAAAATAGAGAAGAGGGGGTGTAATTAAAACATCTCCCAGAAAATGGGAGAATATTTTACTCTTTTTTATTCATACAAAATGGATAAATCTAGTTAGATCATATTAACAGCTCTAATAATAATTCATGGGATAGTATAAAGATAAAACACAGCAATGGAGAATAAGACACAAAAGCTAAATATCTGCGTTATGTGATATCTAATTTGCTAACACTCATTCAAGGGAAGCATAATCCATGTAGAGAGAACATCCAATTCAGAATACAGGAAAAAGTGGTAATGAATGGGTCAATTGTGAAGCTTTTGAATTTTGACAATTCAGTTTTTTGATTTCTGGATTCTCAAAGCCAACTTAGTTTTATTAGTTCATAAATTTGTTTTACTACACCAATTAGTCTTTGAATATTTCAAACTTGCATGTAAGTCACTCGATCTTCTTCATATTTTAACAATAAAATTAATAAAAAAAAACAATTAACGTAAAATGGGTTTTAAATATTCATAAACTAATTCATATATTGATACAAATTTAAAGATTAAAGTTAAGTTAAATTGTAAATTTTAAAAAATAAAAGAATTTAGTGGATTTAATTTACATATTTTTTTAGACCAAATCAATAGCAAATGTATATAAAAGAATATCAAAGGTAGGTCTAATAAATCTGATCTCTAATATATTCAAGTATATATTTATAATGTTTGATTTACATATTTTTTATAAACTAAATCTACTTAAATTTTTTTCTAAAAACCATCAATTTGTAGCTTGGACACAGTGAATGTGTTATTTTGGGCGTGGCATGGAGAAAGCAAAGTTTATGGTTGAGTGAAGGCTATGAAAAGAGTGGGAAAAGTTAACGAAGAAAATAAAATACTAAAAACTTAAAAGGAAAGGGAAAATTATTATTTAGAAGAATCAAATTTTTGTTTGGTGTCTCTTGCACACCAAATTCTTAAATAATACCACGTATTATTTACCTTTTTTTTTCTTTTTTATCCTTCATAAAAAATAATTATTCAATTATAAAAAATAGTTAGTGTTATGAAAAAATAATACAATTATATTATGAAAAATGGTTATTATGTTATAACAACTTTTTATAACATAATAATAGTTTTTTATAAAAGACAAAAATATGAATAGTACATGTCACTATTTGAGAATTTGATGATCATAAAGCAACAAGTGAAAATTTGATGCCCAATGAACACCAAATAATTTTTCTATGGTATTTATCAATTATATGTAATACATACTAATAAATATGTTATTTATTGACTAAAA
>JASKGM010000005.1:238647-278564 GCA_034509205.1 Ceratonia siliqua | reverse complement strand
TAATTAAAAAGGAAGCACATGATGGTCACGGGACCCCCTTAGAACACTAATGGAAGCACAACAAACACAAGGAGATATGATCAATAATTTCAACAGTGCATTAAGAGGATGCTCCTGCATCACTTTAGCTACTAGTCTTGCTTTGTATCTTTTTGTACTACCATCAGCTTTACATTTCATAGAAAAAACCCACTTGCAGTCGACTGTTCTTTTTCCCTTAGGTAGGTCAACAATCTCCCAAGTACCACTTCTCTTAAAAGCATTCATCTCTTCCATTACTACTAATTTCCAATTTGGATCATCTAGGGCTCCCTGAATGTTTCTCGGGACAAATAAGTGTGAAACTTTTTAGGTAAAAGCCTTATGAGAATTATAAAGTTTTTCTTAGGAAAGGTAATTGGTAATGGGGTATTTGGTACAAGTTCGGGGATATTTGGTGTAGGTTTGATTTCCTTTTCTTATAGCTATAGGGATATCAAGATTTGATGGTTCTTGGCTTTGAGAATTAACTAGAATTAAAGAAGAGTTAGGAACTGAATTACCTGTGGTATCTGGAGCCTGGAGGTCCAGTTCCTGAGGGCTGAGATTAAGCATTTCCAAGAGGAATAGGTTGACTTTGATTCTTTTGATGAGGTATTCTCCAAGTATAAACCAAAGACTCAATATTGGGGTTTTTTGTACCCGGTTGTAGTGATTCTCCCCCGATTTCAGATACATTAATTCTAGACATCGTTTTTTACTTTGATTTTCAGGTATAACAGTAGTAGTAGGATCATGAGGTGAAGTAGTTAAAATCATATTTGGTAAAGGAGTAGAAGATTCATTCCAATAATTATCTTCCATCACCTCATGCTCCCCCTGAAGAGAATTTTTGTGAAAGTAGGATTTATTTCCAAAGAGAGAGACATCCATACTCACATAAATTTTTCTGGTTTGGGGATTATAACATTTATATCCCTTTTTGTTAGAGGCATATCCTATAAAGACACATTTTTCTGCACGAGGGTCAAGTTTAGGCCAAGTATTATTGGGTATATAAACAAACGCAACACAACCAAAAACTTTTAGGAGTAAATCTGAGTGCATTCTGGATAAGGGAAACTGAGTTTTGAAACAGTCCAATGACGTGTTATATTTTAAAACACATGTGACCAAGTATTATTGGGTATATAAACAAACGCAACACAACCAAAAACTTTTAGGAGTAAATCTGAGTGTATTCTGGATAAGGGAAACTAAGTTTTGAAACAGTCCAATGGCGTGTTATATTTTAAAACACATGTAGGCATTTTGTTAATCAAATAAGCAGTTGTTAAAACAGCATCCTCCCAAAGGTATTTTGGAATATGCATTGAAAACATTAGAGCACGAGATACTTCAAGTAAATGCTTATTTTTTCTTTCAGCAATTCCATTTTGCTAAGGATATCCACACAAGTAGATTGATGATGTATACCATTTCTTTCAAAAAACTTCCTAGAAGTCTATTAAAATACTCAGTCTCATTATCAGTATAAAGAATGCTAATTTTGGTTTGAGACTGAGTTTTAACCATTGTGTAAAATTCTTTAATAAAATTTTCAACCTCATATTTTTCATGCGTCAAATACACCCAACACAATCGTATATGATCATCTACAAAGGTAAAAAACCATTTTTTTCCTTGAGAGAGTTGGAACCCTTGAAGGTGTCCAAACATCACTATGAATTAAGTAAAATGGTTTTGAAGGAGTATGAGGTCTTGGCATATAAGTAGTACGATGACTCTTAGATAATCAATAACTTTCACAATATAGTGTTGCACAATCCAAACCCTTAAATAAAGTAGGAAACAAATGTTTAAGATATGGAAAGCTAGGATGTCCTAGTCTTAAGTGCCAAAGCATTATTTGTTCATAAACAGAACTAGAACTAACACTACTAAGGCCTTGAGCTTGTTTATTATTGAAGAAGTTACCATCAAAGCAGTAAAGTCCATCTATCATCTTGCACTGCCAATCTTCTTCCATGAGTTCTGGTCCTGAAATTTACAGGAAGAGTCACAGAAAATGACATGCCAATTAGTGTCTATTGTGAGTTTATTCACAGATAAAAGATTGCAGCCTAGTTTAGGGACATGTAAAACAGATTTAAGGTCTATATTTTCGGTTAGTTTTATCAAACCTTTTTCTGCAATGGGTGAGAAACTACCATTTGCAATTTGAATTTTTTCAAGACCAGAACATGGTGAGTAATTGTAAAAAAGGTTGGAAAGGTTAGTCATATGGTCAGAGGCTCCAGAATCAGTGATCCATGGAGCAGAATTTAAGCAACAAGAAAGGGCATCAAGTGCACTACTTGTTTGTGCCAGATAAACACTAGGAGTACCAGATGATGAATTAGATTTCAACAACCTTAGAAGATGATCCACTTGGTCCTTGTTGAAGGGACTTGTCTCAGCTTCATTGGCACTGGGAATAGTACAATTGTTTCTATCACTAGGCTTGCTGCTCTTCCAATTTGTTGGTTTTCCAGCATGTCTCTTGAGTATGGCGAGGTTTGTTGCAGTTATCACACCAGACCTGTGGCTTTTCTTCAGGTTTCAGCTAAAAATTGAATGCTTTATTGGCAGTAGGGTCACCTACAACTAGAGTAGAACTCACCAATTCCGCTAGTAGTCTTCTTCCCCAACATTACTTGTTTGCGGCTTTCTTTCCTTCGAAACTCAACAAATACTTCACTAATTTGTGAAAGTGGTGTTTTGCCAATTATCCGCCCCCGTACTTCATCAAATTCCACATTTAGCCAGCAAGGAATTTATAAATACGATGATCCATGGTTTTTTTATACTGATTGGCATCTTTAGTATATTTCCATTCATAATCATTGAACAGATCTAATTGTTGCCAAAGCCATTTTAAGGAATTGAAATACTTGGTGACCGAGTCATCCCCTTGCCTAATCTCACCAAGTTTCAGAGTCAACTCATAGACTTGAGACTAATTTCCTAAATCAGTGTACATCTGATTCATTGTTCCAGGGGTCTTTGGCCATAGAGTAGCCCATATAGTTAGAGCTAATATCCTTATCCAACGAATTCACAAGCCAAGTCATTATCATTGAATTTTTTGCATCCCAAGTTGCATACATCGGGTCTGCTGGTGCTGGTGCCTTCTTATCTCCTATTAGGTACCCAATTTTTTCTCTCCCTCTAATGTACATTCGACTATAACCACCATAAATAATTATCACCATTAAGACAAATGGTGGTGATTTGAACCGGGTGAGAATCAGTATGAGAGGTTTCGGATTTTTGGAATGGTGTTGATGCCTTATCCATGGTTGTACAGCGAAGAGAATTACGCAGAAAAGAACGAAGCTGGTTTTTTTAGGATGGTTCTGATACCATGAAAACTTTAAAGAAGATGAGAAAATGGTGGAATACTTTTCTGTATTAGCTCTCTATACAAAAAGAATTTCACTGGTTCTCTTTATAGGAGAGAACATAAGCAGAAAATCAGGAATCATATTACACTAGCTAGCTGTCCTAATTAATTTCCTATTTACAGCATTGACTAATAAAAAACTCCTAAGAATCAGCCTGTATAGCTATCAAATAATTACAGCTAAAAAACTGTCAAATCTTTCCTTTTTTAACACTGTCAAATCTTTCCTATTTCGACAGTTCTAATATTTTTTGTTGCAGGTGCCTCATTTACAATTTAATTTCTCAGTAGTTGGCCTTCCGAGGGCCTACAACCCAGTGGGAAAATCTTCTTCATTAGCCAACCAAAAACGGCATGTATTCCCCCCTACTAACTACAGGCCAACTGGGAGAGCACTGGGTGTGAACGACCGACCTATGTCAAGAGACAAAGTCAACTGGAACAGAGAATCTGAAATGTCACTGAGTGTGAACGACAGACCTATGTCAAGAGACAAAGTTAACTGGAACAGAGAATCTGAAATGTCACTGAGTGTGAACGACAGACCTATGTCAAGAGACAAAGTTAACTGGAACAGAGAATCTGAAATGTCACTGAGTGTGGATGACAGACCTATGTCAAGAGACAAAGTCAACTGGAACAGAGAATTTGAAATGTCACCAGAACTGACGCGTGGTCCTAGGTGTTTCAACAATTATTTTCATTTAGAATCATCAACTGTTAAGGAAGAGTTTGGGTTCTCAGTCAGTAGAGATAAATATAACCTTTCAGAGTTTCAAGCTGAATATAAAAATGCTAAATTTTATGTGATTAAATCTTTCAATGAAGATGACATTCATAAGTGCATGAAATATAATGTTTGGACAAGTACTCAAAGGGGAAATAAGAAGTTGGATGCAGCATTCCATGATGCAGAAGCTAAATCAAGTGAGACAGGCATCAAGTGTCCAGTCTTCCTCTTCTTCTCGGTAAGTTGAAATCTCTTTCCAAGAGTTGTCTCTTGTTTTGCCTGTTTCTTCTTAATTACGGTCTATGAAAAGTGATGTACATACTGCTGTATTATTTGGGCATCCTTTTATAGCCAAATCTTTTGAAAGTGCTATATTGAACAGAAGCTGTTGTTAGGGTTTGGACTTTTTCATATTTTTAAGATCACCTTTGTTATTGTATGGGATTATACATGAATATGTCATGAGTTCCTGTTACTTGAAAAGGAATTTATGATTTAAAGAAGCTAAATAGATAGGAAATTCCTTTATTATAAGTTGCAGATTTTCATCTCTTTCTTAGAAATATCTTCTATTTCTCAAGGTTAATTCCTGTGAAATATTTTTTAACTGCTTACTATAAAAAGATGAATACATGCCAAGATTAAAGTGCTATCTTGGACTGTTTTTTTGTTTGTTTTTGTTTTCGAATGCGAATAAGAAATGATATCCTACCTTGAAACCCTACCATCTAGATGTGTTTGACTATTAAATTTAAATAAATATTAAAGTTCCAAAGCATAGTAGGAGTATAGTTTCGTTCATATGTTTTTATTTGTCATTCATGTCTATGGATTAGCTGATGTTCATTGTTGAAGTGTCATGTTTTCAAATCTTTATGAATTGTCAATAATTGTCAAATCAGGTTAATGGAAGCGGACAGTTTGTTGGAGTAGCTGAGATGATTGGACCGGTAGATTTCAAGAAAGACTTGGACTTTTGGAAACTGGACAAATACAATGGATTTTTTCCTGTTAAGTGGCATATAATAAAGGATGTTCCCAACACTCAGTTTCGGTACATTATCCTTCAAAACAATGATAACAGGCGTGTAACTTGCAGTAGGGACACACAAGAGGTATTTTTTACTTTTGATGCTGTTAAAGTGCACCTGTGAATGCGAAAATATCTTCAATTCTGTTTGTTTTTGGACCATAACATAATATCACTTATTCACTATCTTTCTTTTTGACATTATGCTTGCTTCCTACACACACACACACACACACACACACACACACACATATAGAGAGAGAGAGAGAGAAGAAAAGATAGTAATCTTATTTTCTTGTGGAGGTTAGTGTTATCCTTTTTTTAATGTTGACAGGTAAAAGAAAACTTCATATGTGTAGTTGTAAGAACAAGAAGGAACTTGCGACTATTTTGGTAATTTAAATAAGTAATCTTGGTGCTGATAAATGTAATGCATTAATTTGATTTGGTAGCTTTTAGATCATGCATATTTAGGAATCTGTATTACAATTCTTGGTGGCAAAAAATATAATATTTTTTCATCAAAATTACTTAAACACCCACAATAAAATTTTTTTGGGGGTCCACTTGACAAAGAGGACAATGCTAACATTTACGTAAATATATGGAGGTTATAGTGTATATAAAACATATATTGAACAGATATCCTTATGTTAACAGAAAAGTCCAGTTTAAGTCTTGGATTAGGATTTTCTATCTTCTGTATATATTAAGTGATTTTCTTTTAATATGTCTGTTAAGTTCAATATTTCCTTCTGATACTGGTAAGTAGTGGAAGGTATTAAACTTCACTGTAGATGGAAGTTTGTCTTGAATGGAAATTAATCTTTGTGATGTCGGTAACTGATGCTGCTTCAACCTTTTGTTTTCATCATATTAACATTGTAACAATATGATTTGCAGATTGAACTGAAGCAGGGCATAGAAATGCTTAATATTTTCAAAAGGTACTTAGCTAGTGCATCCCTGCTCGATGATTATGACTTCTATGAAAATCGAGAAAAGCTGTTTCGTGCCCAAAGGAGCACTAAGCATACAACCTCGGAAAGAGAAGTATACGGCGAAGGCAATTACGTAGTGAGTTTTGTACTAGAATGATTCTGTAGTTACTTCTGGCTTATTCCCCTCGGAGCATAGTTTATCGTTTCTCAAAACAAGTTACCACAAGGATATGGCACACTGATAAGTACACTTAACATTCTAAGCCATCAGGTTCATATAACTGTTTTAGCATGAGATTAGAGTAACATCTGAGTATATGATTAGTTACATCAGTATACTTGACATGTTAAACCATTAGGTTCATGAATCATGTCAATATTTTAGCATGAGATTAGAGTAACATTGCAGTGTTCTGATAAGTACACAATATTGTTTTAGCATTCATTATAATCAGCCTGTTCATATCTTGAGCTTTTGTGACCGTTTGTGTATTTTCTGCAGAGGACTGTAAAAGGTGGCACCAATCAAGCTACTAATGCCTCATCTCTCATCAATCTCACTAGGAATCTTTCTGTTCATCCTCCTGTGGAAAACAAAGTTTTTAAAGGGCCCTATTGCTAATTTAGTTCCTTCTATTTCTGCCCCGTAGGCATCTTAGTGTGCTATATCTTAGTTTGTTTTATGATCCTAGAGCTATTCCCACCTTTGCCATATTTTATATTTTATGGTGTTGTATTATTTTTTTATTTATGCAATAAATTTGAAGTTGAATAATAACAATGCATACAAATTCTGTGTATCAATAAATAATTGTGAAATATAGGAAATTTTCAAGTGAATTTGAGTACGTATGTTTCAAGAGAAATTTTGGATCATTTGCTCATTTGTTTGAATTGTAGGATAATTTAATTTATATTCCTATAGTTAGAGATATTAATGTAAAATGCTTAATTGATTAAATATAATGAACAAGTGCTATTGTCATATTTATATAAAGGATAAATTAATGTGATTCGGGTGTTTTTAGATGTATCATATTTGATTATGGTGCTTTATAACATTTTTTATTGTCTTGAATAATTTTATAACCGTTTTTTATAATTTTTTTAAAATAAAAGAAAATTTTATTAGGCATGGTAATTTTGTAAACACAAACATAATTTACTCAAAAATAATCTATCAAAAGTTGCATGTGGCTTTAATGCCCAGACTTTGGGATTAAATTGATGTCGTCTAATGAAATTGCAATATGTTCTTTCCACTAGTAGGCATCAAATTCTTCAAATATCAAAATATCATAAATTCATGATTTTATTTTAGTTTCATCTAAAAATTAAATCTATTGTATTGTAAAACGTTGACACAAATTTTACCTAGATGATAGAACTTTATTTTTTGTGGTTGGATAGCGTGGCCCATGTAACATATCTTATATCGTGAGAAGATAATAGGAACTACTAGATAAAATTCAGATCCAAAAAGATTTTATGATGATGCTTAAATTTAAACCAAAATTTCATAGAAATTATATAAACTGTTCACTCCAAATTACAGAATTTCAAACTCATTTTCATGAGAAAGGCACTTAAAAGAAAAGTAATCATTTTATTCTTCTATATCTATTTGGAGATTTTGATTAACTGGTCAAACAATTACTTATATTAATTATATTTTTAATTTGTTTAGAATTAGTGAGATATAATTAGTGTGAAAAAATTAACTTCCTGTTTTTTAAATGTTTTAAAATAAAAAATAAAGTGAGTTGATCAAGAAAATCTAAAATGTGAATTGGACCTTATACTTGGTGCCTTGTTCCTTGTTTGGAATGGCTAAACCCTAATACCCAAAAACCAGCTGAGTCTTAAACCCTTCACTATTCACTCAACCCGGTAGCCTATGGAGAAGAACTGAGAAACAGAAGCTGAGGAGAGCATCAAATGACAGAGAATCCCGAGAGTACACTGGAAAGTGACTTAGAATATGCTGATAGGCCCTCAAAAATACCGAAAACGGATGATCCCAGTGACGAAGAGGAAGAGCAAAAGCTCGTCATTGATGATCAACCCATGAGCCAAAATCCTAGGATTCAACGCTATTTGGTGGCAATTGAGTATATTGGGACTCGTTTCTCTGGGTCACAGAAGCAACTCAATTGCCGTACAGTCGTCGGTGTTCTAGAGGTAACTTTTACATGTTGTTCTGTTCCGCAAGTAAGCAACTTTTACACTAAGTTTGGCTGCAGACGCCATTGCTGAGAAGACAAAACGGCCCTTTTAAATACTGTGTGGACGTCGAGAAAATGTTACATCAACATTTGGAAAATTAAAGGGATTTTGGTTATACGGGAGTAGTGGATATGTAAAGAAAAGAATTTTGAATACGGATGTTATTATGATTTTTTTTTTATTAAACTGATATCAGAATAGTGTGCTTGGGTGTCTGGAGTTATCCTTATCGAATTAGGTATTAACATTTATAAATTATAACATGGTTACTTGATTGGAGACCTAAATTTGTTTTGAAATATTGAAATATCTTTTAATCAACATTTTGGTTTGTTCAGTCTTAATTTTGTTGCTGGAAAAAAAAGATCAAAAAGCATAATTACAAATTCATTTTTTTCTTTATTCGTTTAAATTTTGAAGTGGAATATAACCGGAGATTTTCAATATTTAAATTCAATAATATGTCCCCCTTTCTTTTAGTAATTTTGCTTTGCCTGTCCATCAAACTAGATGTATGAATAATTAGAAAAAAAATTATGTATATGTCGTTAAAAACTAGAGACTAGAGAAGGAGAGGTGGGGCTTGGGGGGGGGGGGGGGGGGGTTGAATTAGTGGTGAAATTCAACTGTTTGAAAATGAGATGACGTTTGTTTATTTAATATTTATTCCTACATTGTTAGCAAGAGGGATTAGAGTTGTCTTTCTATCATGTGAAATCCATACGTTAGGTTTTCAATTAATACTCAGGATGATTTTAATGATTGGTTATGCTAATATGAAATGTTCTCTGGTCCATGTAGGATGCTTTTTGTAAATTTATTGGGCAGCCAGTTTCAATTTCTCTTTCAAGTCGAACTGTGAGTATCAGGACTGCTAAAATCTTGGCGACATATTATTTTATGTATCATTTAGCTCAAACTGAGTGGTAATGATTTGTTGTTCAAGGTAGAGTTAGGTATAATAAAAGGAAATTTTCAACAATTTCAGTATAGCTCCAGTGCTGCTTATGGAAAGAATTTTTATCATTTATTATAATGATAGAAATGACTTTCCTTCTATTTAAAAAATAACAATTGTGTTGTATTTTTTAAGCCAGCTTATATATTTACTTTTGACCACAAGAAAATGATCTGATTCTACAAAAAGGATATGTGGGTGGATCCTTCTTTGGTTCTGAAATTAGGACATAAAGAAAAAAAAAAAATCAACATAATCGAAAGTGAAAATTTTCTCAAGCTTAACTGTATTGTCTAGGCTCATGTGTTCCGTTAATAATTATGTAGACTACTAGGAAGAAAAGAAAAGAGTAGCATGCTATCTAGGTATGTTCTTTTATTTCTCAAATTGAATTAGTGAATGTATAAGACTTCTGGAGCCTCATAGCACTTAGATATTGAATCTGGTGACTGCTATTTAGCAGTGTGATCTACCTGGTTCTCTTCATAATTTGGGTGCTACCATAATGCATGGAAAATGCTAATGAGCTTTTGGTTTAGTGGTATTGGATTTGTCTCTAGGGCTAAAGATTGTGAGTTCGAACCCCAGTCGAAGCCAAATGAACAAAAAAAGAAAACAAGAAACTCTTGTTGCAGTTGTGCTGCTAGGTAGTAAAGATTACTAATACCCTGCATTAGCTAGTGACATTTTGCATGACGATGTTAAGAGCCTTACAGGTTGTCTGTCTACTTTGTAGAACTGTATTATTCTATTCGTATGGTGTTTGCTTTATGTCCTTGCACTTCCTAGTGATATGTTATTACCATGGTTGTCAAACTTGAGAGTTTAAGTAAACTCATGAGAGGGAGATAAACTCAACTCATAAACTCGTAAGAGTTTACATAATTTAATAAATAGATAATAAAATATATATACTCATAACAAAAATACTTAAAATGCAGTATAAAATGGGAAAAAACAAATAAGAAGCCTTTATTGCATTATAAAACTAAAATTCATATAATATAACTACAAAATTACAACTTCAAAGTGAAAATTCAACAAAGATTTTCAAATGAGGGTCAAAGAGGCTTGTTGCATTTTGTAGCATGAGAGTTAATGAGAATTTCTTAAATATTGCTAATTGCAGCAGAAAAAATCACACTGATTGCATTTTTCTTTATTTATGGGTTAGGCTGGGGCAGAGTAATAAAAGAAAAGTAGGGTTACCAAAAATCGTGTTTAAGTGCGAGTTGACACGTTTTTCTTTTACGAGTTTACGAGAGAGTTTAACAACCATGGTTATTACACCTGGAATATAACATATGTGAATCTCTCTCTCTCTCTCTCTCTCTCTCTCTGCAATAACTGCAGGATGCTGGAGTACATGCATTGTCAAATGTTTGTCATGTAAATATTGAGCGCATAAGTAAAAGGAAGCCTGGTGAAGTGGTTTGTTTCATAAAACTCAACTCTCTTTTGACAAATGCTTGTTTTGCTTCATTTATTGATTGGGTTTATTAATTAAATTGACAAGAATGAACATCTTTAGTAACAATTGCTCAGTAACTTATCTTTTTATGGAAGTACAGTTGCTGCCTCATGAACCTGCAGTAGTTAGAAGAGCTGTAAACCATTTCTTACAGGTATGCTCTTCTATGATCTAGCAAATTCTAGATTTCTGTATTTAAAAATAATTCTTGATCTTGTTACATTTATGTATAAGAAACTGCAAAACAGTTGGGCTCTACATCTCTTCTCTCTCTATCATGAATTGATCCATTCATCTAAGCCCAACTCTGTTGTGATGTGTTAGCTAGATCATTTTGAATATTCCTCTGAACAACTGAATCTAGTCAATGCCCAAGAGAAAGAATAACTGAATGGGCAACCAAATATGCTGATTCCAAATAGCTGCAAACAATGCATGCTTGCAAGATCCACTATTATGCCTAAATCATGGGCTTTTTTTATTCTTGGCTTTAATAAGTTACTTTTCTTTGTCCTTTCTCTGAAAGCATCTCAATCATATCATATTGGACTTACTGGAAAGTGCATTCCATAGAGTCCAAAACTTGCACAATAGCTAATGCCAGAGCCAGAGTTACTATTATTTTGTGAATTTAGTATGGTTTTTGCTTGTCCTTTTATGGTTGGTACAGAAATCATCTACTAAAGAGCAGATGTATTTATGATAGCTTTCCAACCATGAAAATTCTTGGTTTCTATACTTAATGTAGTTCTTTGGCTGTATTGATTAGAATGAACTTAACTAGCAACTTCATAATGCATATTGCAAGAAGGGAAATAAAGAATTGAAGGTATTCTTATACGATGTTGCTTTGTGCATCAAAGTTTATTACCAACTCCGTGTCTTGCTTGAGTGTCTTGCTTGAGTATCTTGCTTGAGTATTGGAGTTACAGTTCTGAAAACGTAAACTTCATGTGTGAAGTTTCATTTATTAGCTAATGTCACTTGAGTCTGCTCTATTGTTGTCTATGCTCAAAAGTTCCTGACACTTTTTTTTGTCAATTTGAGTAATTGTAGAAGCTTGAAGGTGACATAACGGTTATTGATGTTCGATTTGTTTCATCTGATTTCCATGCCAGACATAAAGCACAAGAGCGTACGTAAGTACTCAAGAATCTAGGTTTCTTTTCTAGAACTTTGACTTATAAATGCATCAATTATCAATTGTCACAGATGCGCTTTTTACATTATGTTATTTCATGAAATTGTGGGCTGAGGAGTTTCTCAATCCAGGCTTTGCCATAGAGTTCTGTTTTATTTGGTTTATGAAGATTTGTACTAATTGATAATTATTTGGAACTTTCATTCAGATACTTCTATCGCTTGCTGTCTGGGCCAGAGCCTTTGTCAACCTTTGAGAAAGATCGAGCATGGCATGTACCAGAGGAGCTTAATCTTCCAGCTATGCAAGTTAGTTAGCAGTTCCCTATATATTCTAGATTCTGCAATTGAAATTTCCATAAAAGAGGGATTATTTATATTTTATTTTCATGCAGGAAGCATGCAGAGTTCTTGTTGGACACCATGATTTTAGTTCCTTCAGGGCTGCTGGTTGTCAGGTTTCTTTTTTTAATCTCCAAGACTGTAACCTATGCATTTAAAAGAAGAAAATCAAAGTAATCAGTATCAATAGTTTTCTTTCCCAAGCTTGTTTTTGAGACTTTAGGTTATCTGCTTTTCTTTTTAGTCTCGTTTTGAGATTAACTGGTCAGAATTGTACTTGGCTACTTTCATGCTTGACTGTCATCTGCTTTCTTTGTTTAATGTACTTTGGTATAGTTATGGAAATCTAGTTAGTACACATCACTATTACCCCATATGGAAATGATACATTGCCACCCTCTTCTCTCCCTGTGGTATGATGATACATGTTATTTGTTTTGTGGGCTTCAAATATTATCAAATAGCAGTCATTGTTGAGTTTTCAACAAAAATATTTTTAGCTTAATGCCCTTTATCCATTCATTTTAAAAATTTTATAGCTCACCTTTCTCTTTTTTATTTAGCATACCTGTTTGCAAGTTCTGCATCATATAATGTAAAGTCTATTTGAACCATCCATAAATATGATGTAAAATTGCTCTATTACAGGCAAAATCACCAATTAGAACTTTAGATGAACTTTCTGTCACCGAGGTAATTCCAAGTCCATATTTTCCATCTCTAATGGATAGAGAACGAAATGATGAAGTCAGTGATGATCTTCATGGCTGCCACAGCAAGTCCAAAACTGACATTCCTCTTAGCTCTATCACAAGCGTTGGTAAAGTAACAACATCAAAAGAAGATTTAGGATTTGGCAAAAGGAGAAGGCATCGTTGCTTGGTGGTAACAGCACGTGCACGCTCTTTTCTTTACCATCAGGTTGGGTTTTTTCCTTTTTAATTGAGGCATATATGTCTGTTTTTTGCAATTTTAATCCCACATGCAAACCCAAGATTTTTTTTAAAAAAAAAAAAGAAAGGAAATTCAAAGATTTTCTTGATAGTCAACATCTATTTAAAGTTTTTATTTATTTATTTATGTTGTCTTTACTAAGGGGCAGTTAGGGAAATTGAAAGACTGGTTTAAGTGTGTTTCTTAATCCATATAACTTTGAATTGATTTCAAATTATCCTTAATTTGTCTAAAATTTGGTTTTGAACTAGTTCTTTTTCTGTTTTTGGTGGCATAGAAGGTTTTGAACTAGTTGATATCATATATTTTTATGGTAAATCTTTTTTAGCTAGCGCCTAGCATGTGGACAGTTAGGAGAATGTCCTACACGTGTTGGATATTAATTGTATTTTACTTGTTCACTTGCTGTTGAGAAGAGTTGTGGGCTTGTGATACTCAATTTAAGTGATCATAAATGATACAGTTGCAAAAGGAAATGTGGAGAACATTGTTCAAAAGAATTGATTTGGATGATTCCAATTAATATGAGTTAAGTATGTTTTAGTTCACAAATCTTAAAACTGATAGTAATATGGAGGACCCTGGTTAATTTGATTTAGAGCTAATGTAACAGGCCTTATAAGATTAAAAATGTTTTGTTATTGGTCTGTTTATACTTTGCTTCAATGCTTTATTATGGGCTTCCCTTTTGCTGAGATTGAATTATTCCAACTGGCTGAATTAAGACACTGGATATATATTTCTTCTTACCTCTCCCTCCTTCGTACCCCAGAATAAGTGTAGGTGGTTATATTTTCCAATTGTTTCCCTAGTTGTATTATCCATTTTGGCCTGAATGCAGATACTGTTAATACTATTTTAGGTTAGACTACTCGTTGGTGTTCTCAAAGCTGTCGGCACTGGAAGTTTAACAATTTCAGACGGTATTCATACCACTCATCTTTATTCATGTGCAGAATGATTTGATCTATAAGCTGATTTGGACTAAATAGTGTCTCACATGTTGCACCATTTCAGTTGAAAGAATTTTGAATGCAAAAACTGTGACAGCTGCAAGTCCGATGGCCCCGGCATCTGGTCTTTACCTTGGAGAGGTGAAATATGATCTGCCATGAGGTAATAGACATTTGAGGTTCTTCAGAAATATGCCATAGACTTCAGTAAAACTTAAAATAAGCTTCAAATGACTAGAACCAAATTTGTCAATGTTTTAAACTTGCCATATATGCAAGTGTCCACAGGAATTTTGACAAAAGCTTTGAAACTTGTAGTTATGTGCAGACTGTGCATGCAACTTCCGGCTATAATTGCTCAAAGCTGTAACATTTTGTATCTGTTTACCAGGACTCCTCAGAATTAGTGGCATTTATCAATTGTAGACCTGATTCATGAACTTTTTTCATCCTTTTGTTCCTATCTGTTTTGTAATAGGGCAGGGAAGGGTTTTATGTTTCTTTCTAGCTCTGATTTTTTCTCTTCCTCAAATGAAATGGGAATAGAGACTTTTGGTATTTAGTATTTTGTTTATAAAAAAACCTTAAATAGAGCTAAAGTGGGCATTTGTGTGAAAATGCCTTTTAGTTGATGAATTCCAACGGTATTGGCACGTTTTTACAGAGATATCTTGTGCGTATGACAGTAGAGAGGCCAATTTGATATGTAACCATAACTTTAAAAAAGAAGTGGAAAACAATTTATGGCAATGATAGATATTAGTATAATTAGGAGTTGCTATGTAATTCCATAATAGAAATTGGCATTTTTATGGTTGTTATTTTTTTTTTGTAAAATTGCTTTGAATGTATAAAATGACATACAACAGTTTTATAAAAGAGGAAATTTCTATGCCATTATTGTTGCCCCAAAGACTAAGCCCAGGTGAATCATAGTTCCACCTTTGAGCTGTTACAAATGTTGATATTCAAGAAAAGGAAAAATTTTCATTTATCAATTTTAAACACCACCTGTCAACTTTAAGTAGTTTAAGTATTAACTAACTAGTACCTACTACATTGGAAAAGAAAGAATGAAAGGAAAACAAAAATGGACTTTTGGTTTTTGCTATGATGCAATCACAATGACATAATGAACCAACTAAATGGAGAGAAAGAAAAAGGTCCTACCATGACAAGCTGGGTTATACATGAGAGAGGTTAAGTTTCTTCATATTTAGTTTAATCTATTAATTTTTTATAAATTAGATTTATCTAAAAGATTTTTCATGACAGACCATTTTATACAAGACTTCAAATTCTCTATTGCATGAACTTCGTTTCATGTTCAAGTTTCAACTTATTTTTTCTAGGATCTTATATTTTGTTAAAAGTTGCATCTAGAAAAGAAACTTTTTAGAAGTTATGGACTTATGGGTAGAAGTAAGTTCAAATTCAACCAATGTGGAAGAGTTTGTGTTAGTGCAAAGTCAACCAATCTTTTGTATTTTGATGGATAATATATGAGCATTCCATCCTTGTCACCCAAAACAAAAGGCTTAGTGTTGTAAGTTATTGATAACTTATTAAGCTAAACATAATAATTTGATAATGACCAACAGACTACCCTATACACGTCTATCTCCACTTTTATAATCCATATATACAGCACATGAACATTGACTATCAATTCAATTCAATAATTTATCAGTTTTAAGGAACAAGGAACCTCCATGGAAATAAGATTCCCTCAAGACAAGCAATCATCCCTATACCTAATCCAAATTCTATATATACATAACTTCCCCATCAATTCAAATTTCGCATTGCAACAACCATATACCATTTCTTTCTCACCTTAACCTCTTCTCCAAATTCATATAACCATTATCATCATTCTCCTTCTTGTTATCGTTAGTGTTCTCATAATTAGCAATATCCATTTTCAATTCAATTTTAAGCTAGAAAATGTCAGTCAGACAACGGCCTGTACCCATCAAGCAACCATCCACATCCGACAGGCCCGAAGAGGTGGTTTCCCAGAACGGCGGCGGCCCGGGATCGCCACAACTGCCTTCTTCACCCAATCCCTCTCTACCCCGGCGAGCGCTCTCCCGAACCCTAACTAGCACAGCCAATTTAGCCAACCTGCTCCCCACAGGCACTCTCCTGGCATTCCAGATACTAACCCCGATTTTCACCAACAACGGCGCGTGCGAGTACTCCAGCACGCGCATCCTCACCTTGGCCCTACTCGTCCTTCTCGCCCTCTCCTGCTTCCTGGCGTGCTTCACCGACAGCGTGAAGGCCTTGGACGGGAAGGTGTACCATGGGTTGGCGACCTTCAAGGGGCTATGGCTATTCGATTACCCGGAGCCGAGTGGATCGGGGCTACCCGATTTGAAGAAGTATAGAGTGAGGTTAATGGATTGGATCCACGCGGCGCTGTCGGTGGTGGTGTTCTGCGCTGTGGCATTGAGGGATAAGAATGTGGTGAGCTGCTATTATCCAAAGGCAGGAGCTGAAACCAAGCAGGTTCTGGACATTGTTCCCGTGGGAATGGGGCTTATTTGCAGCTTGTTGTTTCTGGTTTTTCCCACTACAAGGCATGGGGTAGGCTACCCTATTACCCCGGGCCAATGACTATTCTTTTTTTTTTAATATTATTTTCTACTGTTTTAAAATTCTGACTTATTTAAATGAAAAAATTTTGGTAAATAAACCAATTTAATATCAATTCATTCACTTATATCTTTTTGTAGATTAAGTCTCAAACAAAATTCTTACTTTAATTCTATCTTTTTGTAGCCAATATTTATTGTTGACAAGATACAGTATATTCTTTTTTATGGGAAGAATCATTCTTCTCATTGTTATCTTAATTCTTACAATTGTTTATATTATTTATATGAAAATAAATTTTTTAACAAAAAAAATAAGAGTTTAAACCCTCGAGGTCAACTAATATCTAAAGTTAAAAAAAGTATTACCTAAATTAATATTTTAATCTAATGTAGTTAACTCGTCTAAAATATTAAAAAAATAATATATTCTTAAATATCTCGTCTATATGTTATGATGAGTTGGAGGAATCAAATTGTGATGAATTATAAGATATTCTAAAGTTGATCCAATCTATTTAAGTATTGGTAATTAAGTCTATACATCTATCTTAACTTGATTATCCCCTAAGTTTTTGACTTTTTATTTTAAACAAAAGTTTGTTGGAATCATTCTTAATATTTAGGGTAACAAAAAAAAATATTATTATTAAAGCTATTGTTTGTGTGTTGGATGGTATATATATATATATATTTGAGAAAGAAATGAGTGGATGGAAGATTGGAAGATGATGAATTTGTTTATTAGAAATTAGAAGTGAATCAAATTGTGATGAATGAACAAGAACAGAACAGAACAGCTCATGAATTGGTTGAAGTTGGTTAGGTTATTGACTTTTGAGAGAGGGTATGTATTATGTATTACGTATTATGTATTATACTATTATGTATTATGTACTTGTTCATAGAGTAATTTAAACAATTCTCGTACTTTACACTTACTCGCTAACCTCCTTCACTTCCACCGCCAATTTGCTAACTCTTAATATACAAGTTATATGATCCTCTCCTGTTGGGCTTTAAGATTCCATCAACCTCTTATAACGCTTTACGATTGGATTGGGCCTCTTATATCGTTGTTCAATGCCAACATGGGCTTACTCTGCCCATTTTCTTCGCCATACCTCAGCCCAGCCCAATTGGAACTATCCACATTTTGCTTTTTCAACCAAAACAAAAACAATGTTGTTTTACCTCACAGCCCTTTAATAAGCTTTCCACCATTCTGGACTGGGCTTCACTGCTTTCAGGAACTACCATCCAAAAGGCTTTTGGGCCACCTACATTCTGCCTCACTTTCCGAATTGTGTCCTCTAATGGAAAAAAAAAATATATGTTTTGCTTGCTTTTTCTTTTTGGGCGTTGCTATTACATTTGCTTTTAGTGCCACATATAATCCTCCTTTGCTTTTTAATTTTTTATGGGTACAGTAGCGACTATTAAAAATTAAAATGAAAAACTAATAATGGGGATCAATCTTTCGTTATTTATTTCTTAATTTTAGAAAGAATAAGAAATTAATTATATTGCCCAACAGGGGTGATGTGGTTTAATAATTTAATTAATTCATATTTCACTAATTCTTATAATTGATTAATTTTCAATAACATTGACGCAAAACAAGTTAATTCTATTTAGGTATATTTAAATACATTATATTTTAAAATGGTACTTCATGAAATTCGATATTGTCTTCTAGAGCTATTATAGGTACTAAAAATTAACTTGAAAAAAAATCTAAATGAAAATATATAAAATCATTCATAAGGCAATCAAATTTAACATGTATATATTATTATACATATAACAATTACAAAATGAAGAGCATACAAGCATAACCCCACTATGGTTTTAAGCCTCAACCTAATTAGGGCACCTCTTTTCAAGAGATGCACACCTTATTATTCCTACATCTCTTTCTCCTCCAAATACTCTATTTATATGGCTAAATTCTAACCCACCAAAAGAAAAATCTAAAACGAAGGAAAGAAGAAGAAGCTAATTTATATGTTGTACTACATAGCAAGGTTATTGCAAAACCAAGCCAATATAGAAAACAACTTAAACAAGAACCCTAATTAAGAAAAGGGTTCGTCTTAATTTGATCTTAAACCAAAAGTTGTTGTTTGAAAGTGGGAGGACAAGGTTTTGGTTTCTCAAGGAATTCGGAATATGAAGAAGAAGATTTTGACTCGGGCGATAAAGGGTGGTAAGATTCTGAAAGCATTTGAACTACTTCCCTCATGGTGGGTCTCTCCACACTGTTTTCTTGTAAGCATAGCATGGCAATGAATAACATGTGCATTGCTTCCTCTTTAGGAACCTCTTTTTTCACCCTTCCATCTATTATGTTCATTACTTCTTTCTCACCATTTGTTGCCTTCTTGCACCATTGCACAAGGTCCACCCCTTCCCCGAATTCTCCCACCGGCCGCCGCCCGGTTATTAGCTCTAATAGTACTACTCCAAAGCTGTAAACATCGCTCTTTTCATCCACTCTTAACGTGTAAGCATACTCTGCAATCAAAGATAAATAATAAGATTTGTTAATGAGTGATAATTTGTCCAAATTAATATAGAATGCACATGAATCCTTCAAGAGCAAGTATTATCCTTAAAAGATGTTTAAGTTGAATTAGCCCAATTTCAACCCACTTTAGGATATAATGAAATAATATAAATTTATTACTTAGACATAAGATAAATGGTAAAGTTAAGCCGGAGATTAATATTTAACTTCAAGATTAATCAGCTATGTTAATTTTATATTTTGTATGAATTAAAATTAAATATACCTATAATTGTTTTTTTGTTAAAAAGATGAAAGTAAGAGTAAGGAGATGACAAGGTAAAAAAAGTATATAAATAACATTATTCAAAACTAATACTAATATAGTTAAATTATAATTAATAACAAAGATACTTACAATTTATAGGACAATGTTAATACTCGTAGTGTATGATAATACTGATAATATAATACCACACATTATTATTAAATGAATATATTATTTTTTATTTAATAATAATGGATGATGTTATATTATTAATGACTTTGTACCTAGCCAATTTTTTTTTCATAATTTACTCAAGTTAATTAAAAAAATATTTTTAATATTATCATAATATAAATATTATTATCATTTATGTGTTTATTATATAATTTATTTTTAAATTATAATTAAACATTATTAAAAATTAAAAAATTATTTATGTACTAAATTATTTCATTTATAATAATAATATTTAATTTTTTAATATTATAATAATACTAAAACATTCTCAATGTTTGGGGTTACTATCCTACTCTGGAGTATTGTATACTCCAGAACAGGTTTTAATTTTTAATATATTATTTTTTATTTTTTTTATAATTTTTATTTAAAAAAATAATTTAAAAGAATTTAAATAAAATTTAAAAAAAATAAAAAAATGTAAAAAAATTAAAAGAATATCATATAATAAATATTCAAAAATAAACAAAATATTTAAAAGAAACAGAACGAAAGACAAAAGGATGCGACCTGGGAAAGAAAAGCCAAAGAAACAGAACGAAAGACAAAATGAGTGAGGAAAGGCGCGTGGAGGACATGTTTCACGCAACTCAAGGCACTGTGTTTATGTCAAATAGACATCAGAGTCAGAGCATCAAGTGTGAATTGACCTCTGAGATTCTGATAGCAAACCCACCCAAGTTGCCAGGCTGGCACACAATCAAGTTGTTACTTCTCACGCGCTTCTTCATTTGATTGCGCGTGCTTACCTACCCAAGACAATTCGGTTCTCGATTCTCGAGGAACTTCTATGCATAGGAATTCTCACATTCTCTTCCAATGTTTTTTAACAATATATTCAATTTTTTTATCACAATTTATGAATTTCACAAAATGTGTTACCAAAATTAATCTTGACGAGCACACCTAATAATAAACTTATCTTTCAAAAATAAAGGTAATAAAATGGTTTTTCACAGAACTTTTTATCTGTCAAAAATCAAAGTTAATAAAACGGTTTTCAATATGCACTCATGAGCGAATTTGGATTCGGTCGGACATGACCATCCTTTTTAGTAAATCTGAGTTGTCTATTTTGATACGGACGGTCCACATATTAAAGTAAAATAAAATAATATTTTATTTAAAATTTTTTTTAAAAATTGTGTTTAATCGTGACCGTCCGTTTTTTAAACGGACGGCCACGATTGGACATGACCGGTCATGTCGCCCTGGACATGACCGGATTCGGATCTCTCATGAGCATTAGATGCTCCCCTCACCCAAAAAGAGGTGGGGGCCCCACCAGCTACATTGTGGGATCCATCCTCTTGGGTGAGAGAGCATCTCATACTCATGAGTAGCATATATGCTCCCTTTTAATAATGTGTTATGAAAATATTTGTTACATTGTGATATTTATTTCAATATTTAAAATAATTTAATATTTTTGAATTAAATGCATGTTAGTCAATAATTCTTATATATAATATTTTATTATGAAAAATTATTTACATAATTTTTTATTTTATATTAAAACATTGATAAATAAATAAGTATAAGAAATGATGTAAGAAACTAATAGTGTAGAAACATCACTTCTCAATTCTCATATTAGTACGCAAATATTTAATATGTGTATAGGTATAGAATTAATCATTTTAGTTTACAAATATATCATACCATTTAAAAAATATTAGATTTCACATTTAAAAATTTTTTAATTTATCATTTTCATATATATATATATATATATATATATATATATATGTGTGTGTGAACAAACTAAACTAGTCATTATTATTCTTATATTGTAAATCTAGCCTTTTTAAAGAATAATAGATGCATAAGTTTTATAAATAATTTTTTATTTAAAAATAAATTAACATATATATTAGTATATGTCAAAACTCGAAACATTAATATTTATAATAATGTTTCATGATATTTAAGTATTCCCTCATATCTCAGATAATTTCATAAAGGTAGTGTAGAATTGTAGTAGGGAAAAGTATTCAATTTTGTAAATTATAATATAATATATTTTTTTAAAATTGAATATAATAAATAATATATAATTATGCATCACAAAATTCTTTTTTTGATGATCATGATTAAAATGGTATGACACTTAGCTTCCAAACAAGTTGTGAAAAATTAAGTGTAATTTATTTTTTATTATAATTATCTAAAAATAAATAAGCCACCACAATACACTCTCAACGTAATTAGTTCCGATTCCATTCTACATTATGGACCAAATCATCATATGAAATTCTTAGACCAAGCTGTTGACGTCATCAGACAACAACAACCGTCTGATTTAGGATCGTTTGACGACGGACGGCCACACCCTATCTATAAAAAAACTAAGGTGGGCCATCCCTGTTTGATTGAAAATCCTAGTACAGTCAAACGGCTGTGACTATCAACCACATGACCCACAAAATTTAACAGGGCGAGAAAAAAACAATCACATACTAACTAACTTAACTACCAAAGTAACTACAAGTACCAACCAACCCCCTCTAAAAAATACAAAATGAAAGAAATAGGTGAGTAAAGCTAATTGGAAATAAATATATACATTTTTTTATTGAATAATATATTTTAACCTATTTTTTTTATATACATTCTTTCTATTTTTAAAATTAAAGATTTGTTATATTTTAAAAATATATTATGCATAATTTTAATGTCAACAAATATATTCTAACATCTTTTTTTAAAATCTATATTAGTGATCATAATATATATAACCATTTGATTTATTTTGGTATAAACTATTTTGTTAAGGATAACAATATTTATTTTGAGAATAAAAAATATCTCTTTATTTAAGGGTATTATTTTTATTTTTATATACATATCAATGAATTAGTCATTCACTAATTCATATTTTTAATAGAGATGATATAATTTTTGTTTTCTAAAATTGGAATGATCTAAACGTGTTTAATTAGAGAAAAAAGAGAAAAAAGTCTATATAAACTTTTAAAGAGAGGAATGTATGTGTAAAATTAAAAAATTAAAAAATTAAAAGTTTATATGTCATTAAAACTGGTTAATGTTTATATGTCTTTTTTTATTGAGTTTATTTATTTAATTTTAGTTCCTTGTGTACCGAAATTTTTTTAAAATTAAAAAATTAAAGCAAAAAATACAAGTAAAGAGGAAAAGATTAGCAACATACCTGGTGCAATGTAGCCATAAGACCCTGCCACTGAAGACATGTACTCTGACGCGCCACCATCCTCCAAGAACTTGGCGAGCCCAAAATCAGCCACGTGTGCTTCGAAGCTGGAATTCAACAGGATGTTGTTTGATTTCACGTCCCGGTGAACGATCAACGGCGAGCAATCATGGTGAAGATAGCAAAGCCCTTTAGCTGAATCAACTGCGATTTTGTACCTCAGATTCCACCCCATGAACGCACCCTTTTTCCCATGCAACGCCTCGCCTAGGCTTCCATTTCTCAGGTACTCATAGACAAGCAGGTTGGTCTCCTTGTTGGAGCAGAACGCCAGGAGTCTCACGATGTTCCTGTGCCTGATGCTTCCCAGTGTTTGAATCTCTGCTCTGAATCCATGATCATGGCGGTTCCCGCCAAATCCCCGCAGTTTCTTCACCGCAATTTCCGCCCCATTTGGCATTTTTCCATGGTAAACAACCCCAGCTCCTCCTCTTCCGATTACATTCCCGTCGTTGACGCATTCGAGGATGTTGGAAACTGTGAACTCCAGCTTCTGAAATGCTGTCATTTTCCATGATCCTGGACGGTTCTTCTTGAAAGATTTAGCCTTTATTATGGCTGCAGCAGCGAAGACTAAGGAGCATATCAATAGACCAAGAGCGAAAACGAGCTTGAACTTGAAATTTGCAGGGCCTTTTCCAGGTGGGGTTGTGATGGTGGTGAAATTACAGGGATTGTTGAACAGAGAACCGCAGAGTTGAGGATTTCCGGCGAAAGCCGAGGCGTTGAAGAAGGCGAATTGCCCGGATTCTGGCAACTTTCCGGAGAGTTTATTGAAGGAGAAGTCAGCAATGGTGAGGCTTTTCATGCTGCCGATTGACTTTGGAATAGCTTGGCTCAAATGGTTCCTTGACAAGTTCAAGTAATTCAGAATATGGATGTTGGAAATCTCCGATGGGATTGAGCCAGAGAGGTTGTTCTGGCTCATGTCAAGGAGAGTAAGGTGAACACAATTACCAATCTCAGGTGGGATTTCTCCAGAAAATGAGTTTCTGCTAAGATCAAGCTTCAGAACTTGATGGAGTTCTCCAATGGAGGAAGGAATTGGACCTGAGAATTGGTTTCCACTGAGTAAAAGGATCTGAATGGAAGAGAAATTTGAGAGTGAATTTGGCAAAGGACCAGATAAGGCATTGTTTGACAAGTTAAGTTGGCTTAAGTTAACAGGCTGAGATGAACTATTTTTATTCTCCGACAAAGATCCCGACAAGTAGTTGTCCTGTAACTCTGCTAAATTCAGCTTAGGTAGATAAAGAAACCCATTTGGAATACTACCATTAAGGTAATTTTGTCCTAATCTTACTCTAGTGAGACTATAACATGTTCCCAGATCTTCAGGAATGGGACCAAAGAGGAAATTGTTGAGAAGAATCAAAATCCTAAGCTGGCTTGAAGCACATAGGAAAGGTGGGATTAAACCAGTGAGCTTATTTGAGGACAAATCAAGAACTTGAAGCTTCCCATTTGAGCCAAGATTCTGGGGGATTTCTCCTGTGAAGTAGTTCATCCACAGCCCAAGTGTTTCTAAATTGGGCATTTCCGCAATGTAATCTGGTATAGACCCATGTAATATGTTCAAGAAGAGATTCAAAAGCTTTAGGTTCTTGAGGTTGATGAACTCAAATGGGATTTCCCCAGAAAGTGCATTGCTGGAAAGATCAAGGTTCACTAAGTTAGTTAAGTTGCCTAGTTCTTTAGGTACAGAGCCTGAAAGATGATTGATATGAAGGTAAAGAGTGTCAAGCTCCTTCAAATTTCCTAATCCTCTTGGAATTGAACCATCCAAATCACAGCTCGAGAGGTCCATGTGAACTAAATTCACAAGCTTTCCAAACTCCAATGGAATCCCACCTTCAAAGGAATTGTAATAGCCCAAGTAAATCTCCCTCAAGTTACTGAGATTGCCTAACTCACCTGGGATTTTCCCTCGAAGATCATTTCCTGCAAGTGAAAGGTACTCCAACCCCACTAAATTTCCATAGCTTTTGGGGATTCTGCCATAGAAATAGTTCCCACCAAGATCCAGGTACCTGAGCTTCTTCAAGCTCAGAACTTCAACAGGAAGCAGTGCAGTGAAGTTATTGTTATAGGCGTCAAGAACTTCCAGGTCTGCCAAGGCGGAGTAGTTCCAATCTAAGTGGCCACTGAACTGGTTATTTGAGATGTTGAGAAACTGAAGGCTGCTCAAATGGGTGATCTCAATGGTGCCTGAGAAGTTGTTTCCTGCAAGTGAGAGGTGAGAAAGACTACCGAGTTTCGAAATTGAAGCAGAGACAGAGCCAGAAAGGTTCAAGTCCGTCAAGTCCACCGACACAACTCGCCCTTCGTGGCACTGAATTCCCATCCATGAACAAACTGAGCTTGAATTTGAAATTTTCCAAGTGCTAAGAACTGGGTCTGGGCATTGGAATCCTTCTTTCAGAGAAACCAAGGCATGGAAATCGCTAAGCAAAGAGGAAGCAGAAGCAGAGGAGCCCAGAAGAGAAAACAGAGTGAAAACAAACAAGGGGAACATAGTTTTCTGGAATTTTAAGAAGACTGAGTTTGGAAGTACTCGAAACAAAGAAGACAGGTTTTAAGTGCTTGAAAAATGATAGATTTTCGGAAAAAGAGAAGAAAAGTGACAGGAATCTGGGAAACGTCGAGTGTGTGAGGGCTTAAGGAATCAAACATCTTCACATAAAAGAGTCTTGAAATACAAGGAAGAAGAAGCTAAGCCTCTCCTTTTCTTTCTCTTTCTCTTTTTCTCTTTTCTTTTCTTTTGCTATGTTTGAAGAAGAAGAAGAAGATGGGTTTCTGCTAGAAATGGCTTTAGTTGTTGTTATCTATATTTATTTCCCCTAATGTTTTCTTTAGGCAAAACTCAAAGAAGAGGAAAAAGCATGAGAAAAGGGAAGGAAAGAGAAGAGTGTGGTTTATGAAAATTGTTTATTAGATTTTTAAAAACTGAAATAAATAAATAAAAACCCGTTGGATAACAGAAATTTAAAGTGATTAGGGCAACAAAAAGAAAAGTTTGATCAACGCTTTCTTTCCCTTTTTATTTATTTTATGACAAAAATGCCCTTTAGCTATGATCAAATAATGCTCTTTAGTCTTTACTGCTTTCCATGAAAGAGGTGATGGAATTGCACTTTCAATGATTCAATATAGCTGAATTGCCGAAGCACTTTTATTAAATGACTACCATCCCACTTCATTATGCTTTGAATGTTTGATTGAAAATTGTAAAGTAAGAGGGTAATATATAATATTGAATTTATATTCAGTCATGTCACATGATTAATATCGTGAAGATCTAGACCATAAATTTAATTTGAATTTCATTTAAATTATTAATTATGTATTGTCACATTAATATTTTTCTCTAACATGAGTTATATGATATGATTAGATCAAAATCTTATGATACCGGTGTCTTGTTAACATGGTAGAATTATTAATTATAGGATACTTTTATACTTTCTCATTCAATAATAAATAATTTTGTCACATTAACATAGACAGGGACCCAGAACTAGAAAATTTTTTTTGGGGAGCAACCAAGTTGTAACAAGAAAAAATTCATGTGCAAAGTTCAAAATAGAATCCTAATAGTATGACTGTATATTGGCATTTTGATAGTGTGGAACTCTATTTTATTCTTCACGAACACACAAGAAAAGGTAGTACCTATTTGGCTATTTGTCAAAGATGGTCGGTGGACATGGAAGGAAGGCACTCAAGCATAAAAATAGAAACTGAAAGAACTGCGAATAAAGCTCAGGAAAATGGAAAGGGTTTGTCCAGAGTACCATTGAGAGAGAGGGAAGGCGGCTTGGCTCACTTGATTAGCCACAATATGAAAAGTATTACTAATTTATTATACAAGTTGATACTTACATAATTATATATAAATAATACATTTATAAAATTAAGTGATGCATCTGTAAAATATAAAGGGTAATATAAAAGTTTTAAAGGGAATAATTATATATATATAACAATTTTTTTAAAGGAAAGATGATTGCCCTAATCTTATATACATTCGTCCCTCTTCTAGTATCGATATCTTATGAATATTAAAAAAAACCAAGATACAAATGATAAGTGGGAAATGGAATCATATTGTTATAATGTTGTCTTAAAGTAAAGCTAATCATACATCAAGTCACAAGTTTAGTTTTTATCAATTTTTAAAAAGTTTAAATCAAATTAATAAAATTTTATGTAAAATAAAAGAATTGTAATTTCATGAGCTCAAGTTTACCGTGAATTCAAAAAAGTGACAATTTATCACAAATACAAATATTTAAAGTTTTAAATTTAATTATATGTTTAACTAAATATATGATTAAAATTCATCTATAAAGTGTCACATCTCGAGCTTATAATAAACCCAAGATCCTAACAATACCACTCAAAATAAAATTTGAAGTTGGACTTAATTAGTTCTATATCAAAAGTATAGTAAAACTTAAAATCAATTATTTAACTATATATAGGCTTCCCAACCACAAACTACCAACCTTGGGTTGGTTTAAATGGAAAAGAAGAGATGCTTGAGCACTTTGTCACAACCTGACCCATAATTTGGTTGCCTGTAACTTGTTTCGTATATATAAATAATTGGTGCTATTGTACTATTTTACTGCTTATGATTAATTTATTTTCTCTATATGTACATTTCTATTTTGGGTTTCCTCTATAGTTTAATATATAATTGAAAAGCTAAAAGAAAGGTCATATATTTAGAGAAATAAATATCGCAAACTAGATTAAAGAGAAGATCTCAAAAACCATTTAACCAAAATATGAGTCGTTTGATAAGACACGAATGAGGAGGACCAACAAAAGAATTTATGATATTTAGTATATTTATTGTTTTTAAAATGACATTCACATTTATTATGAAAGTATAAAAAAATTAATTTAGTCTTATTTTATATTTACTTATTATATTAGTGTTAAAAAAAATTACACTTTTATAAAAAAGTATAGTTTCAAAAATAAAAAAATAATAAGTATTATATTACCAAACTGTTATGATAATTTCCTCTATTCTTTATAAGCATGGTTATCTCTCTAGTCATTCCAAGCTGTCCCCCATAAGAAATGTCAATTTTCAATTGACAATAAATGAATTTGAAGGCAACTTTGAATGCCGTTGTTTAGTTTGATGAGCAGCTAGAAACTGGTAAACTCATCAATACTGATAGTATCCCTTCCCAAACTGGAAAGGCAATGTCCTACACCAACTATACCATATTAATTGGATCAAATTTAACTTTATTTTACCAACAAGCTTTTAATTCAGGAATATTAAAATTGTCTTTAAAATCAAAAATTGTGAATTTAATTTTCTATATGTGCCTGCAACAAAAAGATGTTGTAAAAAGCAAAAGAATATGATTATAATTAGTGTATGATGACTATGTTGTTCGATGAATGATCAATTCAAAAGACTGTTTCATATATAGATGGGTTACCAGTTGAAGCTTTTTTAGTTCCAGCTTTATTCCCTTCTCCTTCCTTGCCCTACAGGGCAGGGGCTAGTTGCCCTAAAGAGAGGGCTGAAAAGTAAAAGCAGAGATAGTTCAAAAGATAAGCAAAAGATAACTCCTTGTCCATGGCCACCTCTTTTCTCCCTTCCTTTCCCTTCCCTATAATCCGTCTCACATGAAAAAGGGTGTTGTTGTATTAACTACTCTTTCTATTTTAAAATAATAGTTATTTTATAAAATTTATTTTATTTTAAATTATTTAATATTTTATATTATCATTAAAGTATTAATTATTTTTTTTAACTTTAAATTATTTATTATTATCTTTAATATATTAATTAATTTTATTTTTTTAAATCTCTCAACTAATTTATTTATATAATTATTTGTTTCTCTTACCATCTTTCTTCTTAGCCTATTAGATTTAAGAGTTTAAATTAACTTTAATAAAAATAATTTAATTTAATATAATTATTTTATTATAATTAAAACTATTTAATAATTTTTTTAATTTTTATAACATTACTTTAAATATTAAATAAAATAAAATGAATTAAGTATTAACTTCAAACTCATTCACAACATCTTATTTTCTCCCTCAAAAGAAAATTTAATGACTCTCTCATACACAGGAAAGACTGCTCGTTTCTAACACCTCTCTCTCTCTCTCTCTCTCTCTCTCTCTCTCATATTTTGATATTCTCATATAAAAAGAAAATATCACTTTGAAAAAAGATAAATACAATGTGTAAATGATTCGCAAATAATAAATAAAGGGAGAATCCATTAATGTCTAGAAGATCCTGTCCTTCTCTCTCTCACTTACATGTACACTTAATCTATTTTGTAAACGTAATTTTGGTCAATTTTTAAAAGGTCTAAGAAACTTAAGAAGTATATATAAATACTGATACAGCACGAACATGAACATCCCAACACGATAAAAACTTGAAGTTTCGGTGTATAATTTGAAGAGTTACATTGTGTCTAACATGAGTGTGTCTAACACATGATAAACATAAACATAGCTCTTTAATTTTTTGAAATCTTCACATTTCATAATTTAAAACAACAAATTTTGGTATAAAATAAAATTCAAAACCCGTGGACGATTAGGTTTCTGGCACACCCACAATCTCTCTCATGTGGATTTTGCAGAAGAAGAAGTAGGTTTGGTTCCAGATAGAAACCTATGGCGCTCTAATGGCAAGAAGAAGAAGGTGGAGAAAGTTGGCGTTTTGAGGTGTCCCTATCAGTGTTAGTGATGGGCAGGCCTGGTGCCCTTTTGGAAGAGTCACTGTCTTGTAGCCTGCTCTCTCGTAGGGTAAAAGATCCTCATTATTATGTGGTCACTTATAGTTGAGTTGATAGCTTAGTGTTATGTATAGCTAAAGTCCAAGAAGAAGGAACAACGATCTTAGCCTCACTTTTGCATATATATAGATCTTCCATGACCCATCATATTTACTATTTAGCCACTTCAAACTCCTTTTTAATTTATTAGATTATCCCGTAGAATGATGCAAGGATAGGCTCAAAAGGGAGTCAAGTGATTGGTTATCCTAAGATTTTGCCAAACAAAAGATTAGACATTGTTGTCACATATGTTTAGTATAATATTAATCCCTTTTTTTAGTTTTTATATTAGGGTAATTTGAACTAACAATTTCTAGTTTTAGAGACAGAGTCCAGTAAAAAGGTAGAAAAAATGGAAAAAACATGGTTAATTTCCATCACAACACAAGCTGCATATATCTCCCAAAGAGAGAACTGGGTTCTCCTTCTTTCTTTCTTTCTTTCTTTCTGGAAGAGTCAGAGCAGAATTAGTTGTTATGCCAAATATGATGAAATAGTAAAAATATTCAATATGTTAAAATTTTTAGATAACTAAGAATCTGTGAGTATATAATAACAAGCATGCAAAACTATTAACCAACAGTGAATAATAAGAGCATAATGATAGTTAAGTCGAGTCATTTGGCAAATATCTCATACACTAATGGGTGAGTCAGATTGAATAAAAGCTGCATGATCTCACAGTGCCATAGTCACATGCTCTCTCTCTCTCTCTCTCTCTCTCTCTCTCTCTCTATATATATATATATATATATATATATTGTCATGCTTTAAATCCCATGCAACTCAGTGTTGGTGAGATGAAGACAGTAAAGAAAGTAAAAAGAGGTAAGTAGCTGCCCCTGCATGTCCATGTCCATGTCCATGTCCAGGCCCATGTCCGTCATGCAAGGAGGGGACGATCACAGGCCAAAGATTTTGGCTTGCATGACAAGGATAAGATTCATGTACAATCTTTGTCTCTCCAGTCTCCACCTTTTTTCTTTATTGGAGTCCTTTAATCTTTTTCTCGTAAGAGAATATTTTTTATTTAAAGAAAAATTATTTTATATTTAGATATAATATTAAAAAAAATTAAAAAAAATAAATAATTTTGAATATGAAAAAGTTATAATTTTTAACTTTTTTTATAAAATTTTTTAATTTTTTTATTAATTTTTATTTTTTATAAGTTTAAATAAATCATATTTTTAAAATATATTATTTTTTAAAAATAAATAACTTATTTTTATTAAAAACTTATTTACGGTCTAACCTCGAGAAACTAGTATAGTCGTCGTATATGTCAGATTCAAACCTAGCCTATGACTGTATATTTCACCTACTCGCCTTATGACTAGGTCAACTTTTATTTAAATTTATCTTTTTTTTTATTACAATTGGGTATTATCTTCAATCTAATAAATAAATATCCTATCACATCAGAATTAAAATATTCACACAAATTTTTTTACAGCTTAGTCTCACGAATTTAAGTATCATATGTTCACCTTTATTTAGGCCAATTCTTATTTTTTGATTTTTCATCAAAATAACCTTAAGAATAAATTAGTATATTTTCATAAAAATTTGTTGCAGCCTAATCTCAAGAATTTAAATATTTTTAATATATCTAATTAGACGTGACATTTTCATTAGGGCAAACCCTTGGTCCCTTCGCATTTAGGGTGTTCATCTTTTTCATAGTAGTGCGCTATTTCATGCTCAAGTTTCAATCTGAAATCATAGATCGGGTATGCTTATAAAGTCACACATGGCAATTAAGTGAGCGTGGAAAGCACGCTCCAATGATTGGTGGACAAAGTGCATCTTCATGTGATTGAAGCCCGGCCCACAGCCTCCATTATTCAGAACAAAAGAGGCAACCTCAGTTCTCACATGCACAATGTTTCTACAATTTGGTTTCTTCTCTTCCCTCCCTTCATGTCATTACACTCACAAATTTTGTTTTTCTTACAAACTCTCACAATTTTTGTGTGAGAGATTGTGAGAATAGAACTTTACAGGCAAATATAAGCATTAGTCCACTTCTAAAGTCACGAGAGGAGGAACAACTAATGTGTGATTAGACATGTACACATTATTATAAGTTTGATCTTAATTTTATTTTTTAAAATTTAATTATAAGAAATTTTCTTGTGAATCCTTTATTCTTAACCTAAATGATCTGTCTTTGATCAAATCGAAAACATAAATTAATTAAAACAATTTTTTTTCTCTTTTTGTGAATAAATGATCTACTCACTAAAGTGAAAAAGGTAAATAAGTTGAGGTAAGCAGCTCAAATATTATTTGATCATAATATAAAAAATAATAATATCTAAAGAGGGATGAATGAGATGAGCAAGAAAAAGTTGGCTTAATCACTGGTTTTGGCTAATGTGGCAAAGACAGAGACATGCAGCTGCATGCATGGATGAGGTCATATGCATAATTCCACTGGAAATCCTATTAATCACTGCATTAACAATAATCCTTGACTCAGAAATTTTTAAATAAGTTTAATCTTCAAATAAATATATAAATATTGTAAGCCTTTTAATTTGGTATACTTTGCATTTTTAAATTGCCATGCCACTTGACTTGACCACATTAACTTAACTTAGAACATTATAGTAAATATAATATTGGATTATGTGTAATGATAGGGTTATTAACCAATAACCATCAAAGATATCAAAGTTTATTTTTTTTATATTTCTCACATAATTGGTTAAGCTTTTACATTTAGTGCTACATCATATCTATACATATATTATAATTGCAAATTCTTTTACCCAATTAAATCAAGATTAGATGACACTGCACCTGATCACAGATAAGGTTTCACTACCTAGAAACTTATAAGGTCACTTTTTAAAGAAAAAGTCAAGCAAAACATTAATTTTGTGAGGCCTTAGGCTTATTTTTATTATTAGCCCACCGGTTGGAAAATCCAAATTAAATTTGATTCTAAAAAATAATTATCTTTTTATCTTTTTAGTTTATTAAAATTATAATTTTAATTCCCCTAATTTTATTTTAAAATATCAAAATTATAATTTTAATACAATTAAAAGAATTATATTGTTTAAAATAAAATTAAAAATTTAATAAATTAAGAATAATAAAAATACAATTAATCCTTAAAATTATAAAGATTTTAGATGGGGCTAAGCCAAACTATAATTTAAATGGGCAACACTCCCCTACAGCTACATTTGTGTGGCTGTAGGGAAATTTTAAAATTTTTTTAAAGTTTTTTATAATATATTTTATAATAGTTTTTATTTTATAAAATTAATTAATTATATGTTTATATGATATATTTTTATTAGGATTTTTTGAAATATTTTTATATTTTTTTAAAATTTTTTAAGTTATAAATGAATAATAAAAAAAAATTATAGATAAAAAGTAAAAAAATGTAAAAAAATTAAAAATATCTTAAAAATATCTTAAAAAAATTTAAAAAAATACATAAAATAAAATATAATTAATTAATTTTAAAAAATAAAAAAAATTAAAAAAAAATAAGAGTGGGATGTAGGATAGTGGTTTCAATTTAAATATATGAAAAGAGAAAGCTTAAAAGAGAAAAGGGAGGGTACTAAACGACATAATTACTACTACATATCTTATCAACGTCGGGACGGTAGGATCATAATTGCCCTTTGACTTGGAGGATACCCTATTAATCAAAGGTGCCAGTGCCAGACAAACTGAGACAAATCCTCTAAGGACGAAGCCTCATGCCTTCCACAAATTTTATAAAAAATAAATGTTAAATTAATTAATAATTACAAAGTAATTAAAAAAATTATCGTATATTATCCTTGAAATATTATATTTTTATAGAGATTATATTTTTTGCTAAGAACAATATATAAAAATAGAAGGTACCCTTAATTATATCAATGAGAAATATGATATTCATAGAGCACCGTATAGGAGTACAGTATTTTAAGGAACATCATATAATAATTTCCTTTTTATTTCTTATATTTATCTTTTATATACCATATTTATTTTTAAGAATAATTCTTTTTAAATAAATACAATCTACAGACTACAAATGATGGATTCAATTTCTTTCCACTTCTCCTTAAATTTATTAATTAAACTTTGAAGACATAAAAATATAAAATAAAGGAGTAAGTCCCACGCCAAATAAATAAAGCTCGTGAATTTTATTTGGTACCTCTTTCTCTCTGATAAATTTCGAAGCAAAACGAAGAGAATTCAAACATATAAAAAAATAAAATTATAAATAAATACGTTAAAATAAGTTCTATTAAAAAGTATATTTAACACACTTATATTTAGTTAATATTAAATTTATATTTTATAAATCAATCTCCCTCCAAATATTTTTCCTAAAGATTACTGGCAATTGTCTAAAAGTCCTTTCCTTAAAAGACGTCTGGCCGCAGATGCCGTGTGTTTACTTAAAAGGACAAAGGAAGCATATGTGAAGGTGGCCCTTCGCTCTTTATTTTCTTATGAAAAAGGGATAAAAGAAACTGAAAACAAAGGAGGAAAAGGAAAAGGAAAAGAACGAAAATGTTTCCACCACTCGGAAACAAAGCAATGTACAGATTGGCTCCACCATTTGTTTCAAGTTAAAGGAAGAAATGCCTCACCCCATGCATCTACCTTCTCTTACTTAAAACTTTAACAACGAAAAGACAAAAAACAAAAAGATATCACATTCTTAGAGGGAAACATTTATCCTCTGATCGACTTATGGATGGTAATTTTTTCCAATTTCTATGGGAATTGTCGATCTTGTGTAGGGAGGAAGATGAAAGAAATTAATTTCTTCCCTATATGAACAAGGGTGGATAAAATTCAAGATCGAGAGTAGGGATTCTACTATATAAAAACTACTAAACATGGTTTATTTATTTAATTACTTTATAAATATGTTTCTTTTACTAATTATAGATTGTAATTTAAATAACAAATTTTAATATATATATATATATATATATATATGTTTAGGATTTGTATTGAATTTAAGACTATTGTTTTTATTTTTTAAAATTTTTTTATAAAAATTTACAAATTAATAAGTTTTTATATTATTCTTTTATGAAAATGATTCAAATCATATTAATAAATAATATAATCAGTCTTGTTAAAAAAATTATGATTATTTATTCACTTTTAAATAATTATAATGATATTTTTTAAAATATAAATAAAATAAATACTTATCATAATTATTTAAAATTAAATAAATAATCATAATATTAATATGGCTAATCATATAATATTCTTAACATGATAAACCATTCTCTTATTGATAAGTTTGAAGTTATCACTTAATATTATCCTTTCAATGACATCTATTGCGTCAACAAAAGATAGTCTTGCCAAAAATGTTCAGTGACAACTGTTGGACATTTAAATACAACTTTTTGCCACTAAAACTTTTTTTATTTTTTAGTGAAGGATGAGAACAGGATTTTCACATCCTCATCCTATTCCCTTGTCATTCTTATGTTGGATTGATACCTATATCTTTTCTTTATATTAATTACTTCTACAGTTAATTTTAGAAAAGAAATGAAAGAGGGCTTTGAGTAAATGGATGCAATTACTCTTGAGAGATATTTTTTAATTAATTAATTAAGAGCGTATTAATTCAATTTTATAAATAATATGTATAAGATTTTTTTGTCTTTACATAAAGTAGTGTATAAAAAATAGAATTGCACCGATCGAGTCGACTTGAAAGCTAGTGAACCATCGAGTAGACTAGTCTGATTAATTCCTAAAAATTGTTAAAAAAATTGATGAACTGATCAAAACTAAACAATAGTAAACTAGACTGGGTTAACAATTTTATGTTTCTTTTTATTTTTTATTTTTTTATAAATTCTTGAGTTCAAAATAATTTTATTTTGATTATTTTTAATATAAATGAATATAATACATGTATTCTTTATTATTTTAAATTTAATTTATGATATTTTATATATATTAATAAGTATTATTTAAAATTAATTTTATATTATATTATTAGTGCAAAGTGTTATATAATATAAAAAAATATTATTTATAGTATTAGTTTATCTTTCAATCACAATTACGGGAATATGAATCTAAAATATATAATGAGATCATGCTTAAAATTTAATATATACAAATTTTAAAAAAAATTAAATTAGCTAAAAAGCACGAGTCCATCGTGTTTTCAAGAAATATAATGAGATTCACATATCTCAATTAAATAAAAAAATATCCAATCATATTTTAATCATTAAATATAAATAATCATAATTATTTGTATAAACATAAATTTTTTGAAAAAAAATATATATATATATATAATTTTGATCCATCATAATCTAACATCTCTGGCTGCCTCCACCGATGATGAGGCGTACAATTTTTAAAACATTTCCTAAAAGGGAGAGATTGAATTTGGTGTGGCTAAGTCCAAAAACAGAAGGAGTGCTTTCACAGTGAACGAAGCCTCCCCTTTGATTAAAGACCAGACCCCCGTTTGGATGGGCTTTTTTAAAAAGAAGTTGCTTTTGTTTTTTTAAAAAAAATAATTATTTTTAAAATTAATGTTTGAATGTAAATTATTTTATAAGAATTTATTTTAAAAATAAATAGAATACTTACTTTTTAGAGAAGTATTAAATATGATATTTAAAAAATAATTAAGTCTAATAGAAGAGAGAAAATTTTTTTTAAACATATATATCCTTAAAAGATTTCATAAATTTTTTAAAAAGTATTTTTATATGTCATTTTTAATAATTTTACATATTCAAAAGCACTTTTATATTTTTACATTCAAATATAAAATATCTATTTTTTTCAATAAAATCACTTTTACATAATTATATCTAAACAATAAATATCTATTTTTTTTTAAAAAAATTATTTCTATTTAAAATATTTACTCAAAAATACAAACTCATCATCAAACAGCCTCTCAGTCATCAACAAATTAAAGCCAACTGAGTGCTTCCTATTGCTTAATAGAATAGCAAAGGCACACATGCCAAATAAGATAAAAATGTGATTTGGAGAATGGAGATCTCTGAATAGATTCTAGAATAGAATGTAGAGTTGCAGTGTCTCTTTTCTTTCTCCTCTTCGTTTTTGGTGTAACCTCAGTACGTTCCAGTGTTTCTCTTAAAATAATCAACCAACTCTTTCATTCTTTCTCATATTCCTCCGCCAAAATCAAATAAGACAAACTTTGCCATTTCTCACCTTTTTTTTAATTGCTTCACAAAGAATTCATTTTTGAAAAATAAGACAAAAATAAATAATAATAATAATAGTTGATTATGAACTTTTTTTTAAAAATTTATGAGAATTAAGTTTTTTAAAATAAACATTTATTATTATTGAATGCATTATCTAGGTCAAAAGTATGCCCCTTAAGTATTCTCCTTTCTGTAAACTCATCATCAATAAGCACATGCAGTCACTTCGTCTTAAACTCATAACCACATCATAATCATTAGTAAAATTTAAAGGAAATCCCAAGCACTTTTGATAAGAGGTTTAAATTAACAATCGGTCTTTGAAATAACTCTGCTATCATAAATATTTATATTTATCCTGTATTTAACAAAAAAAATGGAGAAAATCCCAGAAAAGGAGCCTATAAGAGTATAATGGAATAGGTATGAAGTAGCCTATAAGACTCCATGAATCTGAGTGTAGCTGGAGAAATTATAAGACTCCATGAATCTGAGTATAGCTGGAGAAGTTAAAAAGTACTGTAAATAATTGAAAGTAATTTCCCATTTGATATGATATTGAAGGATTGACCTTTTTGTGTTATGTTGTGGGGTTCATCATTCTGCTATTGGTGGAAATCCAACTCATATTCAAATGCCTTTGTCCACACTCTGTCTTTCTAGGTATCATTCTCACTCATGCCCCTTCTCTCTCTTCTCTTTTTTGAATAGCTTTCTAACTTCTCAAAGAATATATATATATATTCATCATTCTTGTGTATTATTACTTTCCATTGTCCTGGTTGTAATCCATGCTGCTATATTTTATAACACTAAAAAGTTTGGTGTTTTCTCATCAATGTCTATCTGCATTGATGGCCTCTTCGAAAATTTTAGCTTGTGGGGGATTCTCTTGCTAAAGTACTCATTTGTAGCTTTGTAGGAATTCAAAGAGTGAGAATCCTATTTAATAAGTCCTTCCATTTACCATATTTTTTCAATTACAAAGATTATTAGGGATGGTAAAGTTTATGTCGGAGGAGATTCTCGAATGGACTAATTGTCAGGAATTTGAGGACGGAGACGAACATCATACTGTAGTATATGAAATTATTAAAGTTTTTTATATAATTAATTTAAATAAATTCATATCTATTTAGTAAAGTATCTAAGAATTCACTTAAAGGAGAATTTAGAGTCTATAACATTATGGTCGTAGAAAAACAATTTTTATTTTGCCATAATCATTTTCATTCCAAATAGTGACTGCAAAAGTTAAACAAATTTAAAAGGTTTTAATGAGAGTCATTATGATAGGAGTAAAGCAAGCGTGATTACGTAATGTTAATGATTTTTATATGTTTTTTATGGGAGGCATATAGGTTTCTAGTAAGAATTGAATGGAAGACTCTTGTTGATGACTACTTATCAACATGTAATCATTAATAAGAATGAAACCACCCAAAATTTTTATATGGACTTATTCTTACCAATTGAACTAAGCTTTGTTGGCTATGATGTTAATGGTTGATAAAGAATAAGTCAACAATGGTGGGTCATACTCATAGGAGATTATATATAATGGTGGACGCTATCCTACATTCTCAAAATAGAAATATAAGATAATTAGTACTATGTCATTTTTTTATTTTTATTTTATGTCTTGATTTTTTTTATTTTTTAGCATTAATTATTTTTTATATCATATATTTTTTTTGAAATTCTTTACATTTTTTGTACTATTTATTCATAAAAAAATTTAAAAAATATATGATATAAAAAATAATTAATTAATGCTAAAAAATAAAAAAATAGAGATAAAATAAAAAATATATATTATAAATTCTTTTACAACCAAAAAATGAAGCTGTGGAATAAACAATTTCATATATAATTGAAGCCCACGGTTTAAATCATGAAACAAACTCTGCGCCCATTATTGCAACAACAATTGAAACCATGGACAGTGGTGTGGCTTACTATTTAATCAGTTGTACTTATTATTTTTTTATATAATTAGGATTTAATAAGGTCAAACTAAAAAGTTCTTTTTAAAAACGAGACAGTATTTTATTGACTTTATAAATTTGATAGGATTAATAAGACAGATCCTCGAGGACAAGTAACCGTGCATAATTTGGAGTTCCCAGGCATCAAGACCAAAGGGAAAACATGAAAATAGACAAACTAAGTGTCTTCATAACATGTTATTGCAGCAATTTTATTGTTATTAAATATAAGATCTCGAGTTTTAGCACAAATACATATCTTCATGGGAGTTTCTATGGAGTAGCTTTTTTATTCTTTTAAATTTAATTTATAAGTTTTTTATTTATTTTAAGAAATAAATTAAAAGAATATAAAAAACTAAATGAAAAGAATTATTTTTATTTATTTTTAAATATTTTTATTATAAAACATTTTTTACTTTTAATTTTCCTTTTTTAATTTTTTAACATTATTTTAACATTATTTTAAATTATTTCTTAAAATAAAAATTAAAAAACTAAAAATTAAAAATTAAAAAAATTAAATTTCTCTGAGAGTAGGGGGAGAAATCATCTTATATCATAATTTCACAGGGCATTTTGAATTTTGATGCAGTCAGTCTGTAAACCCCCTTGGTGATCTTATGAAAGTAAGAGAAGGGAATTAACCAGAAGCCCATGAAATTGATCTCTAGCAATCGTTTTGCAACAAGTCATTCTGCTGGACTGTAAATTTATGACTTCACATTAAGAAGCAGAACTCCAATATGAGGAAAAATTTGCAGGAAAAATACAAAGCGAGTTATAAAGGCAGCCAGCCTCTGCATCCTTTATATAATTTCCACTTAATCCCATAAATTACTCTCACCAAAGGCCGCCTTT
>JASKGM010000005.1:212318-224150 GCA_034509205.1 Ceratonia siliqua | reverse complement strand
AAAAAAAAAAAAAGGTTATTTTCAATTTTTCATTTTTATGTTGTTCATGTTTCAACTTTTCATGGATCCTTGAGGACCTGGTTAATCTATATAAGAAAAGGTCGCAATTTTTAGCACAAATATTTCAGAAAATCTTTCTTGCTTAACTCCCATCGTACAAAGAAGAGAAAAAGCATTCATTATGGAGATTTTCAAACTCCAACTCCTCAACTGGAAGTAAGACTTTGTCACTAGGAATGATGATTTACATCAAGAACTTCGAATAATTCTTCTACAGTTCATAATTTGCTGATGTTTGTTACAGGTTTCAGCATCTTGTGCATCTGATTTCTCAGTGTTGATGCCAGGGCAGCAATATCCAACCTACATTGCCCAACCTGCTCCTCTGCCTTGCCCTTGCCCAAGGGAAGGGATTCAATGGCCTTCCCATGAACATAATTTTGTATTTGACTAGCCTTTTTTTTTTTTAAACTTATATTTTAGCATCAGCGAAGCTACATATACTCAGTTAGATATTATCAACTTCGTGTATCTATATTATAAATGAAATGGCTGTTTTTTCGTGGTTAGCTGCCTCATAAATTTTAGTAGGCAATTTGCAGCCATGCATATGTATTTGGGAAATCAGAACTAAGGAAAAGTAAATGGATTAATTTATAGGTATATCTAGTATATTAAAAATGGATAAACTAAACTAATAGTGAATTGATAAAGTGAGATTTATTAAAATTTAATTTTGTTTATATGTTTATTCATAATTAATTTAATTTACTTATTTTTGGTAAATTATATTTATCTAAGAATTTGTCAAGTTAAAGCTATAAGAACTGAAAGTCCAAATGGCAATTATAAAAAAATAAGTCTGGTCAACCATCTCACTTTCCAAACGTTAGTAAGTACAGAATAAAGCAACCAACAATAGAACATCATGCAACAATAGTGGCAAACGCACTCATGCCTAAGAGGATATCAGTCATCGTTTGATATGGATGACTATTGGATCATCAAGGCAATTGCCTAAATGCTGAGTTTGAGGGTATCACTTTTCTAACCCCTCACTGTCCCTTCATCCATCTCTGCTGCATTTAACTCGCCATCAGCACTGGTCCTTCCTCTTCACCATCAGAGATGTTTTGCTTAATAATATGCTAACCAAAAAAGTATTATACATAGATTAACATGTGGAATGAGAATAGAGAAACATGCCAGTTTCTCAGCATTTTGAATTTTGACGTGTTTCAGTTTACACGACCTTTGACAGATACTGTCACCCCCGTGATGTGAAAGTAAGAAAAACTAAATAGCCAGAAGCCCATGGAACTTATCTCTGGTTGTCGTTTCCAATAAGTCATTCTGCTGGACTGTTAATGTTTGACTTTACATTAAAAGCAGAACTGCAATTGGAGGGGAAAAGTAGCAGGTAAATTCAAAGTGTTACAAAGACAGCCTCTGCATCCCATCCTTATGTAACTTCCACTTAACCCCGGACATCACTCTAACCATACATCTCCCCCTTTCCCCCCCTTTCTCTTCTTTCTGATTTATCACAACAAATTCACTTCTCAAAGATGCCTCCCCTCCTCTCTCGCTCTCCCTTTAAAGCAACACTTCTAGCGTTCTACCAAAGGTAATACCAGAAAGCAGAACTAGCTAATGATCATCCAACATCTCTTCATCTGGTGGTATTATAGTTAACAAAGAATATTTAACTCGTAGAGAGATCTTGCCCTTCTCAACAAGAAGTCTTGCGCCAGAGATAACCCAATATCCAGGAGACTCTTGTGGTCCTCGGGTCATCTCAGTGGTGTCAACAAATTTGAGAAGCTTAGGAGCTTGAACAGGAACAGGAGGGCCACCTGGGTAGACAGCAGAATTTATATTAACATCTGCTGGACGTGGAGGTGGCTTCTGAAATGTTGCTGTGAAGTGTTGGCTAATTAGTGTAGATATGAGTCCTGACTTGGCTGCCAACCCTGGAGATCCATCCCACTCAGGATGCTTTACTAAAGCAGCTCCTGACACAGTAGAGAATCGGAGTCTTAAGAAGAGTATATTTTTTATGCCATAATTCTCAACTTGTAATTGTGCTCCAGTTACAATTGAAAGATCCTCCTCAGATTCCACAGGAGCAGTGCACACATGAGAGAAATTCTTCCATTGAACTTTCTCATAAAATTTCCGATCATAGGGCCCCCGCCGAAAGTTTCCATTTGGATCATCTTCAAGCTGGAAAACTTTTGGAAGAGATGAAAGGTGCTGCAAGTGGATGGCTAAGCGATTGCTTTTTTTACCTTCAAGATAAAGACGGAGACCAGTAACTGGCCTCTTACCTACATCAACCTGTCACAACATGAACAAGTGCCTGGTTTTAACATGAAGGTTGCAAACTACCAATACTACAATTCATACAAATTATTGATGCTTGCTTTTAGTGAAGTTATCTGTGATATAGACTATTGAAAACTAAAAAGAGGCAGTCCTATAATCTCTAAACCTCAGTTCACCCAAACAAAAAAAAAAGAATGACCACAAACTTTATAATATCCAAGCTACAAAATTGGAGAGTTGATCAATTTTAGCAATAGAATACACTATATTTTAGAAGGATGCATCTTTTATGTGTAAGCCTAAGTTCATAGAGGACTAGCATGTATGCACTACTTTATACAAATTTTCCTTAGTATTTTTTTCCTTCTTCCTGCACCACTAACAAACCAATCAAAAGACATGAACATGATTTCTTGTGATCAATAAAGGCAGAGCCAATAAATACCTAGTTACACCTTACAAGAAGAACATTTACCTGTGTGGTGTTCACATAAAGCTTGGGCCCCATGAAGCTAAACTGTAAAGATGCAGAACTTTGTTGCTTCCGCTGTGGACCAAGAGGAAGTTCACTGAACACAGGTGCCCATTGCCTTGGCAGCTGGAATTCCAAGAACTGGTGGAGCTCCTCAATTGGTGGTTTATCTGCAGAATGAATGTGAAGTGATGAAGCATTTCATATTAGATTAATTTATATTGAACTGACATTGAAGGCAATTTAAATAATAAAAGGCGTAAGGAAATTGATTTCAAGCTGTCAAAAAGCTAGGCCTGAGAGTATGTATGCAAACTGCACCAACATTTAGTACCTATTCTACTAAAAAAAGTATTTGTTGTTATTTTTCAGGCATTAGATTTATATCATAACATAGACACGAAAGTGTCAATCAAGGCTAGGAGGCTTGTGCAACCACTTTGACAGAAAAATATACAACTTTTGAAAATGGAGAAGCTGTCAAGTTGTAAAATATGCCATCTATTGAAAATATACTAATGTTGCTTACATCGTAAATAAAGGTTTATGGCATGACTTAAGAATCCACTCCCTGGCACTCCATTCAATAGAGACGTAATTGGAATGAAAGACATTGAGATCACATCAGGCTCCAACTGGACAGTGTGCAACCACTCATTATGGGATAGATTTCTGTTATCATTTCCACCCCTCCTCCTGAAAATGCTTACAATATCCTGCAACTAAAATAAGTTAAGAACAATGTACTTATTTAACTATAACTATTAAAAGTATTTTCAAGGAGAATTCTCCAAAGCACACCTCCTTATGTGAATAAGAACTTGATGGACTGGTATTAGCAAATGTCAACCTCTGCTCCCTGATCCCAAACTGAAGGGAAGCAAAATTTATTAGATACCTCTAATCCAATTCAATATGAGTTTATGTAACAAAGAGGGTAGTTCCATTGAAATAATTTAGTTTGACAAAATTATCACAATTTACATACCTCGCAAGTAAATAATAATTTGTTTCACAAGCTAACAATGTTATATAGCATATATGGGGAGAACCAATATTAAATGTATGGCATAGCCAAGAACAATATCAGTTTAAAGTTGATCAAATCTCACTGTAATCCACTCAGAGATAGTCACAATGTGATGTTTGCATGAAGTATTACTTCATTTGGTAAATATTTCAAATTTTCAATTACTAAGAAAACCAAATATATGCACAGAATAAGAGAAGCAATGCTCGATCACATAAATCCATAATCTCTGGGTTTTGCTCTGTAGAAACTTAAGCAAGAACAAAAGCCAAAACCTTTAAGCACAGAAGTGTGCCTTATATAAGCAGAAGAAAAAAAAACACGTGTCCTATACGTAATTATGTATAATATTGTTTCAGTTCAAACTTCTGCATAAATCTGTGACACACCTATATGTAACCCAATCAAATTCTTTCACATTTTTTATTTCCATGACAAAGTTCCATCGTCTTCTAGAAAGATCTAAGTAAAATACATATTTATTACCATAAATTTAGAGAAAATACCCTACAAAACATTATTCATATACAATGACCTCAAAACCCCAAGCAACTCCTCTTAATTACACCACCCCTTTTCTTGGGACCTAGGCCTCCAATCTGTGTATATTGATCGTACACACGAGTGAAAGTCTAACAGAGCTGACCTCCTAGTAAAAGCCTCTTTTGGACATAGAAGCAATGAGGGAAAAAGGCACAATATAAAGTTACTGCTTTTATTGTTTCTCATTCCATAAAAAATACTTTGTGAAAAACGAGAGTTTAGTTGTTAAAATAAAAAGTGCAAGAAATCTATATAGGACTAGAAGTTATATTCATTCAGAATATTGAAATAATTGCTTCTTCTTTCAATACTTTCTTCAGCCATCATGCACCTGTTTTGCAATGTGGAGGAGCTACAACATAAAATAGAGGGGGAAAAGTACAAAGAAAGGTGCATAGCAATGGCTTCAATATTCTGATTTAAATGAATCTTAAAAAGGAAAAGCATAGAGAAATTTTTCACAAACCTTGTCATTTGGGTAAACTTGATCAGAAGCAATGCCGTATTGTCCATTGGCATCCAAAAATCTCCTATCTGCCATCTCCTTCAATCTTTTCTGAACATCAGCAGGTTGGAGACTTGATGAATGCTGCTGCTTCAAATAAATGACATCCTTTCCTCCCATCTTCACACCAACAATAATATGGGTTCCAAAGGTATCAATGAACCTGGGTTGAATATAAATAGCAATAGTTTACCATAGTCTCAAATCAAGATATAGTTAAAAGTTAAGTCGTTAACCATTGATCAAGTTTTCTATTTTCATTCTGAATGCAATTCAAGTATGGCTACAAGAGACAAATAAATAAATATCAAAGAATACAAAGATTGTCAATCATGCCAAATCAGCACAAATAAAATTGTCAACATATCTAAGTATTATTCTTTAAAAGCCCATATTAAAATCTTCTGTATATCAGGAAGTTGATAAGCAAGAAAATTTCAGCAGAACAACAGAAATAAAACTTTTCTTAACTCCCTGAACTTGGATATCATACAAGTGCAGTTAGTTAGATGCAACCACACAGACATAAATCAGGTATAACTGAATTGTGGCTAAAGATGAAACTGAAGTTATTAAGCTCATTCATACAGATATGATAAGCAAGTTCTACCACTGTAAAATGACACTAAGTTCTATTAGTGAAAATACTAAGCAATAAGCATAGATATGTAAATCTTGAGGCATGAGAGAAGTTATAATATCAGGGCAACCCCTACTAAATTCTGGTTAAGGATTTAATACTTGTGCTGTTGTGCATAAACAAAAGAGATTACAGAACAAGAAAGAAATTGAAAAAATGTTTAACCCACACGAAGTTACATCCCTAGCAAAAGCAAACTATCACTAAATTTCTTTTCCTTCTTGATACAAGAAATCTTTATATAAAGAGAATCAAAGGATCAGAGAAGCTCAGCTCTCTAAGAAACTACACCATAGAGTGAAATTCATGATTCCAAGAACTGATTAAGATGTCAAAAGTAAATTTAGGATTCATAATTGTTCCCTTGACATATGGAAATTGATAACTGCTTCACCCTCAGATCATGATAACATTTACAAAGACTAAAATTTCACCTTGCTAATGCAGGTGGGTCCCATGAAGATGGTACGGCATTTTTTACATTATCACAGAGTACCATCTGAGACTTCTCTAATGCAACAGTGTAAAGTGTGATGAACACCCCATCAAAAGCAAGGGTCTTGGTATGGGCTGCATCTTTTTGCCAACTCCCAGAGTATTCAAACATGGCATTGAAAAGGCCGGAGGGAATTTTACCCGTCAAAGATAATTCCTGATTGAACTGCTCTGACATCTGAAAACATGTAAAAGAAACAGACAACTAGTGAGAGAGGGAGATGGGAAGATGTATGCAGGGCAATGTGATGGAATATTGTTGCGTTAAAGTATCATCTCGTGTCAAACTCTTAAATTATTGCCAAAAGAAATCCATTTCTGGCTGCTAAATTGCAAATCAAAAGAAAAATGATTTTGTTCTACCACCCTTGACAAAGTATTCAGAAATATTCCTGAACTTGCCCACCTTAAAAGATAAGAACCCAACAGACCAAATTGAAAAGATAAGTTTAGAACATAGTAATCATGACATCAAAGTCTCTGGATATAAATTTTGATTTCTAATTAGCCCATAATAAGACTTCCGCACACAAACAGACGAAAACACATAGGGAAAAGAAAAAAGAGATATTCTATTAACATATATCTATAGTGCATTTTTTTATTTTAGGTCTGTCCTGAGCCCATTACAGCATGCTTTCAAACTAAGCTGCAATACCCATGGGCTAGCTAGAGAAGACCTAGCCTCTTTGGTAATGGGAGGCTAAGATTTAGGGGTTCCAATTATTTTTTTTATCTAAAAATAACTTTCAATAATAGCTTATTAGGTCATTAGTGTATTATTCTATATGACAAAGAAGGAAACAATATACCATGCAAGAAGTCAGAAATAAATCACCAAGAAACTAAAGCAAATGTGAATAGTGTTGCATGAGAATGCACATAATTTCTTATCAATTGACATCCAAACATTTCATTTAAGTGGCCCAATCATAGATCCTCTTTTAAAAAATAATAGTAGTAATAACATAAACACATATAACCATGGGGATAGTACAGAGAGATGCAATCAGAATTACCTGTTGAAAAGAAAGAACATCAGACCTGAACCTGGTGCGTTCTCCTTTATCACATTTTATTGATTTTGAAACATTTGGTATAGATACCCCACCAGGTAGAACCACCTCTCTTCCATCATCTTCATCTATCTCAATCAAACGTGAATTTATGGAATCTCCTTTACAGTACTTAAGTCTTAGATCTGTAGAAATATCATATCCGCGCCCAATTGATCCAATTGCAATCTCAGCAGCTTTTGGAGCTGGAACCTTAAGCGCCATAACTCAGTACATAACTCTCCTTGCTGAAATCAAAACCATGTTTCACAAGGATACTTATGCATAATGCGCTCAGTTTAACTAAGCAAATGAAATAAAAAAATTACACATAAATTAATATCAAATCACCGCCCAAATCAGGCAAATCATGCATATACTTGTGAACTAGTAAACAATAGTCGACGAGTATGAAACCTTAAGAATGGACAGAATTATGGCTCAAACTGATATAACGGATCCAAATCCGCCTAGTCTCTTATGAATGAAAATAATGAGAAATCTTTAGCTCAAGCTAATGCAAAAACTGGTAAAGTTTTACCCCCAAATTTAAAAAATAAAAACAAAACACACATACATTTCACCTCGTAAGATACCCCACTAAGCCCTGCATACTGTCCCACAAAAAATAAGCTTTGCCAAAATTCATACATTTTAGCCCCACCCCAACACACACACAGGCTTGCATGTACTTCAATAAAACACATTCCTAGTTACAACTTAGGATTAAGCAAAACTTACAGCAAAATCAATAAATAATTACGAGGCATAAGGCCTCATCACTGTTTGCAGTAGCTCTTCTGTTTAGCTCAGAATCGAATCTGAACTCGCACAAAAAGAAGGTAGGCAGCCAACTGCTGAAGTCAGGGATTGGCGGTCAGTGCCAGCAATGCGTGATTTGAATCATGGTTTCCGAAACCCTAGCGAGACGATTGGAAGGAAAGATTGAGACTCTGAGGGGGTAAAACCAGAGACGGAGAGAGAAAAGGGTACTCTATTATGGAGAGAGAGAGAGAGAGAGAGAGAGAGAGAGGGACGTGAGTAAAGGCACGAGGAGGAAGTGAGTTTAGAGTAAATTGGGTTTGACCGAAGTGGAGATTTTGTCGACACGTGGGGACTGACGCTTTTAACTAAACCAATCAGAGAGGGTTTCCAAAGTCACAGTCAACTTTTTTCAATGCTGGGTTCTTGTTACCATTAAAAAAAGTTTTAGGAAATATTAAAAATATCATTTTTATTATTGAAAATAAAAATTAAAATAATATTGAAAATAAAGTTTTGGGTGTCTTGCAATAATATTAGAAAATAAATTGAAATATTATAAATATCATTTTTATTATTGAAAGTATCATAAAATAATTTGGTGATTGCTATCTTCTCCCAATAATTGAGTTGTAGGTTACAGACTTCTTAAGAACTATGAGGTGCATCCTACATTATTATGTGCATAAAATTCATATATATTGTGAATGGCATTATTCCTGCCATACTCACATTTTTTGTATAGCTACCTGTTAGTAAACATTAAATAATTTATTGCAAAAATTCATCTACTTTGACCCCAAAAAAAATTAACACGTTTTCTACTTTATATTATTTGAATATGAAAAGGTTGAGTAAGGAAGGATTCTAAAAGAGTTATTAGAAATTATATAAACCTTTATCTTTCATTTTTGTTGTCACTCTAAGCTCAATATCAAACTTGGCCCCCAAACTTGGTTATTTGACTCTATTTGTTTAGACTTATTTTAAAAATAAAATTTTTTAAAAAAAATAATATATTTTGATAAAAATATACATGTTTCTTTAAACTTATAGAAAAATGATAAGTTAATGAAAATAAATGAAATTTCTTATAAAGAAAAGCTAAAAATAAGAGAAAAATTAAAAGAGATAAAAACTTTCATATCTAAAATTATCTATTATTCTCTAAAAATCCTTCTTAATTATTGCATCTAAAGACAAAACAACTTCCCCTTCAAATAAAATCATTTCTCCTGCAAGAAAAAAAGAAAAGACATTCTCTGCTAATCCCAAACAATATGCACTTAGTCCTAATATCAAACTTAGTTTTGGCTCTAACTCTCAGACTCAATTTTAGCTCAGACCCTAGTTCTGATTCTGACCTTATACTTGACTCTGATTCTTAACTCTTAATTTTTAAAAAAATATTTTCTTATAATACATAAAGCAATAAAAAAATTTAATCTTTTAAAAATTAATAAAACTAAAATCCTTGAAGGGTCCATGATTAATTATAATTTGTATTATGTAAGAAAATAGGTATAAACCATTTATAATGTACCAAATTAATGACATGTATTAATTACTTACAAGTAGAGTTAGCGAAATGGACCTGGTCAGATGTAAACTGAAAAAAAATATGGCTGGGCTCTTACAAAAAGAGTCCAAAATATTATATCTAAAATTTTTGTTATAAGTTACAAAGATGTTGTTATAACTTAGTGGTTGGAACATTTTATTTTGACCAAGGAAACATAGGTTCAAATATTAGTATTCACACTACATAAATTTTTTTTTTTATTTTTTTTTAGTTATTCCTCTTAAATTTGTTTTCTTTTTTAGATTTTGTTTCTCAAACATGATAATACTTTGAATGTCTTTTCAATAATAATTTTAATATAGAACCATATTTGATAAAATTTATTATTTTAGTATTTATTATAAAATGAAAAAGGGTATCCATAAATTCACATTTCATCATTTGTTATGTTATATATAAGATGACAATTAAATTATTTTTAACGTAAAAATACTTTCAGTTTCGTATTATTGTGGTAAAAAATATGCATTGTATCTATTTATAAAAAATTCAGCACATAAATGAAAGAAAACAATAAAAGAAATCAATTTTCATTTATAAATTTGGGTTATTTACTAAATACAAGTAATCAAATTCAGTTATCATAATAAAAAAAAATTTAATTAGGAAACCAACGTTTTCAGGCTTAAATATTTTTTAAACAAAAAAATTAAATTTTTATTTATTAACTTCTCCCAAGTCAAATATATTTCCTTCCAAGTGAATCTCCAATTAGGTTGTTGCAATAAGAAGTAAGGTTAGCAAACTCATATTAGAGTTCACTGCTTTCATGGCATCAAATCTTGACTATTTTATCTGGAACTTCAACCTAGCATATAACTTTAATAATTAGTGACATTTATTTATTCTAACATAAAAGTAATATATTTTTTTTACACAAAATTATAATAATTATTGATGAGCCAAACTTCTATTTTTATAGAACAAACATGATTTTTCTTTATTTAAACTTGATAAGTCAAAAAATATTGAATTGGTCCGAAGCTTGATGAGCTGACATAAGACCAGGTTGGACTAGCAAGTTCTCAGTCCAATGCAAAATCGGGTCGACCTAGCTTAATCTAAATATGATGGCCAACCCGATAGACTGTACTGACCCATTTGTCAGCTCTACTTACAAGTTACAATTAATGAGTTTTTTTATGAGCCAAAATATTATTATATTGACAATAGAATTAGCAGTATTTAATTAATTTCACAATATTTGAGAATCTGCTTCGGTGTTCAACGCAAGGCATTCAATCTTGATGAGCAAGATTGGAATGAAGCGCCACCTAATCTGCCTAACACGGCCTTTCCGTGGTCAAACCACACTGAATGATTTCCGGGATATTGGCAAAACCAGAGTTCCAAAACCACGTGCATTTTTGTTCTTACCATATGCATCTCTCTTCTTCTATTCCCTCACATGACAACATGTGATTATTAAAAAAAACAAAGAAAAATGGTGAACTGTGAATTCACATAAACCGTGTATATTATGTTTAATTTATTACTTGTTAAATTAATCATTATTTTTTAAGAACCAATATTTAGTCATTCAATATAGGAAGTTAAGGAGGCATATTTTAAGAGAGATGAATAATTTATCATGATATGTTAAATGAGTTGTTAATGATTATAAAATTAAAAATAAATTATAATTTCCATTAAATATATATATATATATATATATATATATGTAATTATTTATTAAAAATATATATGTTATTTATGTAATTTTTAATAAATATTTTAATTTTAATTATTTATTATTTATTTAAATATTATTAATTATTTCTCTAATATCTCATAATAAATTATTATTCCCACCAGATACTAGATTGAGCATTTAGTTATAGTTTTTTAAAGATTCAATGGTACTTAACTATTTATTTGTGTTGAGAAAACCAATTTCATTACTTATGTATAAAAGGCAAAACTAACTTGTACATTAAACCCACCAAAAATTGATAGTACTTAAGAATCCCACAAGTTATTTAGAGAAAAAAAAATGGTGCATTATAACTTGTAGATGCCTACAAACCAAATACTATTTACTAATAACAAGAATTGAACCAAATTTAAATAACTATATTTAAATTTAAATAAAGGAGACTAAGCTACCGTTTTTCTTAATTTTTTTTATATTATTTATTTCTTTGAGTTATTTTTTATTTTTTTATAATATTTTTAAAAAATATTTTGAGATGTTTTTATGTTTTTATATTTTTTCTTCAAATTTTTTACTTTTTAATGTATTTCTTTTTAAATTCTTTTTATTCTTTTTATTTTTTTAAACTTTAATTAATTTATCATTATTAAAAAATAAAACACTCAAGTTTAGGTGAAAAGTATCCTAGAATCCCAAAATAGGGCGGTAGAATAACTTTTGTCATACTAATTTTTTATTTTGTTATTTTTTGTTTTAATTTTTTAAT
>JASKGM010000005.1:116660-210189 GCA_034509205.1 Ceratonia siliqua | reverse complement strand
ACCAGGTCTTCCAGGTGGGGTTTAAGTATTCTAATTAGATTGGGCTTCAAGGGCCCAATTCAGATTTTTTTTTTAAATAATAATAAAATTGGCCTTCAAGAAAAAAAAGTTAAGTGCTTCTAAATGGCTTCAAGGGCCCAATTTATGATTTTCTAGAATTCAAATATGAGTTTCAAAGGCCCGGTAAAATTTGAAAAAAAGTGGTATTGAAATTGGGGGCCTAGTTAAATATTTTGTGGGGTTTTAAAAGTCAGTTTTAAGTTTTTGACGAATATTTTTTAACTAACCCCTACATTTTTTTAATTAATCCCAACACTTTTGAAAGTTTATAATTAACCCCATAATTTTCATAAATTATATTTTTGACCCATAAATTTCATAAATTACATTTTTTACCCTTAACTTTCATAAATTACATTTTTTACCCTTAACTTTCATAAATTATATCTTTTACCCTTAACTTTCATAAATTACATTTTTACCTATAACTTTCATAAATTATATTTTTGACCCATGATTTTTTATAAATTTCAGTTTTGGCACCAAAAAATTAGGTAAGCTAAAATTTGATTAAGGATAATAAAATCACCATTTTTGTTTCATTCGTGAATGTTTTGAGGATTTCTAGTAGAAGTTTATCTTCTCCGAAGTCCTTATCTCTATGACATCCAGTGGGAGTTACATACTCCCCAATGTCTTAAATTTCATGGACTTTCAGTGGAAGTTTACCTTCCCCGAGGTCCTGCTTAATCCTCTTTCTAGACTATTGGTGGAATCTTATTTCCACAAAGTCTCAACCCTCACAGGCATTTAGTGGAGACTATTTCTCCCCAATGTTCTATTTTCCATAGACTTTCAGTGAAATTTTATAAACTTTTAGTAGAGATATATTCTCTCCAAAGTTTTAACCCGCTATCTAGGCTTTAGGTGGAATTTAATTTTTCCTAAATGTCCAAATCCCTTTTAATTAATTAATCAATTTAACCAATCAATTTCGAACTACGTTGACCTTGATCCCTTTTTGGGGTACGTAGGTACTTACTTGGTAAGGCAGGTCTAGTTATTTATTTTTCCTTTCATTTTGTCCATTATTATTTTATAAAAAAAGGGGTAATTTTAAATAGATTAAAATTCATTAAAGCACATACAATTTAGGGTAACCATCCTTAGGGATGGACGTCGTAGGGTGCCTAACACCTTTCCTACGCGTAATTAGACTCCCGAACCCTTCCTCTGGTTCCAAGGGCCAGTTTTCCTTTCCTTTTTAGGATCCCAATTATCCTTCTAATTAATTGGTGGTGACTCCCATTTTCTCTGCATTTTTCCTTACGCGTCTCGAAGTCATAAAATGATGGCTATTTCACCAGCCGTCACGTTGTGACATATAATATGTCAATTATAGGGCAAATCACATACGCTTTTAATATTACAAGTCATAAACTAGAGTCCTAAAACATATTATCACATCTCCACTTTGGGCAGAGTATGTAGAATATATAAGGTGATCCCAAATGCATGAAGCCAACCAAAATTAAATTAATTCTTAAAATCATCTCATTTGGGCAAATAAATTTTCAAAATTAATTTATTTCCTAATCCAAAAATGCTTTCATGTCATTCCTAAATTAAAACACACAATAACCCCCTTGAGACATATGAATCTATGCAATAACTAGGAACTATCTCAAAAAATAAATTCTATAAATTTAATATAAACAAAATCACTTTGGTGAGAATATATTTATACAAACTTATAGAACTCAAATTCATAACCTTAAATGCTCAATCAACTAACACAAAAATTAACATGCTCATAAGTAAAACTCTCATAATAAAGTACTGCACACCAAGTACCTCTACTGATCTATATTAACTGACATAATTGCAACAAAATCACAATCTCAATTATGGTCATCACGTAGAGGAAAGAGTCATAGGTTCAATAGGAAATCTTTTAAATTGATATTTTTAGAAAGCTTTTTATTATCTAGACTAGTCTCGGTAATTAAGGCATAAAATTTTTTCTAGAGGTTCAAATAATGTGATCTTTGTGGATATGGAAATATAATTCAAAGTTCCACAATTTCATATTTCATGGCTAAATGAAAATTCGGACGTTATGTATGTCAAAATCAAGTTGGACGTTGAGACTATAAGGAAACTATTTCCTTGACAAGTTTCGGTAATTTAGGCATAAAATCCATTCTACAATTGAGATTGATGCAATTCTTGATGCTTTAAAAAGATAAGAAATAGAGTTACAATTATTATGATGATTACTTTTTCTAATTCAATTAGGAGCAGAGCATAACTTGGGTCTCAATCTAGCTGGTCAACAGAAAATTCTGACTCTTTGTGGCACAAGGAAATTGTAGTCTCACCAAGTCTTGCAACCCTAGTGGCAATAGGAGAAGGGAAATCATTGACCCAACTCCATGGAAGCTCGAAACAGAGCTCAGTGTCTTTTCAAGTGTTTTTCAACACGATTTCAGTCCAAAAATGAGTCTTAAAGCAATTCAAAAACTAACCCCTATAAAAAAGGAATTTAAACTACAAATTCACTTTAAATCTATTTAAAAAATTGCGGCTGAAATAAGGTAGTTAGGGTTCTAAAGTACTCCTAAATTTTTTGTGCAATTATAGTCAAATATCCACTAGAAGAGTACAATTAAAACAAAAGTACATATCAATTGAATAAAAATATTCAGTAATTCCTCAAATTTTTCCCAAAATATAACCCACAAAAATACCCATTTCGAAATACCTGAAATTCCTCTTTCCTTTTTTTTTTTGTGCATTGAATATTCCAAAAGAACTATAATAATATTAAACAAAAAAAAACACAATGATCAAAACAAGAAAATTGGAATCTCAATAATTCAGATATAAACACATAATTATGATTTAACATAATTAGAATCTTATGTTCATACAAGTAGACTCTGATACCACATGTAAGAAAAATTGATATATTGTATGAATTTAGAACACCATAATATAATTAATTTATGAGCGTACATGTCTTCGACATGCTTACTAATTAAAGGTGATTTAGATAGGCAGCGTCTTCCTCTCCAATTCCAGATAGAAAGGTGGCCGTCAATGGGACAAGTCTGATATCAATAATCTCTCTTGTTAGATTAGGAGTGGAGAGGGGATCTAATCTTTTATAAAAATAAAATAACCCTAATAGACCCTTCCATTACGGGCTTATAGGATAGGGCTTATACTAAGCCGCCAAACACATCAATACCACCAAGTCATTTAAAGTCCACAATAAAAAACATCTAACTCCACCTTCTTCTTGCACCCTTTATCCCATATATACAAGGAAACCAGCAGGAACCAGAAAATGAATGGGTATCCTAAGATTGATATTAGCAACACCCACAAATCAAGATCCATAAATTTCATGGATTTTTTACCATTTTCTCAAACCCCAAAACCTAGTAGAAACACTGTCCCAACAACCCACACAATTAGATTAGAGGAACCTAACCAAATTAAGAAGACCAAGACCTAGAATTCTTACCCTGAAAGAGAATATGGGAATGGAAAGAGATTTGGTGTGATTCTAGGTAGGAGTTCTTTAGTTTCTTCATCAATTTCAGATAGGTACTATAGGATCCATGATAGGTATATGGCACTCGCATCACCTGTTGGAGATGATATGAGTGAGAATGAAATTGGGACTAAGAAGATCTATAAAGAAGAAGCAGAACAAGACCTTTTTATAGTTAAAATTACAAGCTATCTTAATTTCATTTCTTAGATTTTTATCAGCTAATGAATTAGTATTTGAATATTTAAAATTTTTGTATGAGATAATTCAGCTATAAAGATTTGAAGCACTTTGATGAAAAGGTTTATATTTAATTCTTGTTATTAATAATATTTTATATACAATTTGTAAATATCATTGTAAATCTTTATTAAGGCTTCTGGCATGCTGACTTTGTAATGTGGTCAACTGGTAAATTTCTCTCCCCTAAACTTTTCATTATCAAAAAAAGAAAAAGAAAGTATTGTATGTATGAGGTGCTCAAATGTAGAAAGAGAAGAAATATTAACAAAATTTTAAAAATTAAGGAATTAATTGATGTACTAATAAAAACTTTAAAACTAAATTAGTATGTAAATTCAAAAAATGAATTTAGTCTTTAATTATTTAGTGAAATCTGCTGTCCAATTTTGTTGAGAGAATTCAATTAGTTTTTCTTTTTTGGAAACACATTTTTGTTTCTTTTTAATAAAACAATATTTATATTTTGGCAAGGTCAATCAATAGATACTCTACTATATTTATCTGTTATTAAACATTCATTGAGTAAAAGTAGATTTGTGGTTGCTTTATTTTGGAAGGATGTTAAGGTAAATAAGAGTTATATTACTTTAAAGTTGAAAATTTTATGAGTAATTTGAATTTATATTTGGATTTTCATGTGCATTTCCAAAATGAATTAATCTGTACTATATTCTAGGTAAAATGTTTTCACATGGCTGACAGGAAATTGATATTTGTCACTCAATTGGATTGACATTTATTATGCTATTAAATTGATATTTGTCACTCCATTAATATTATTTATCTTTTAATTAAAATAATCATCATATAATTTCTATAAAATTATGAACTTAATCACCAAGTTATTAATTTTTATATTAAATTCTTTTTAAAAATTCATTTATTATTGTTATTCTCCATGTCCTCCTTTTATCAGTGAAAAGTCAATAGAATAGAATAAAGTTATGAATTATCAATTATATTACAATAGTAATCATAAATACATTTAATGGAATCCTCTAATTAGCTATAGGATTTAGTAACATTTAATAGTTTTGCTATAACAATCATTTATTGTATTTCTCTTTATATTAATAGAAAGTCAGATTTATTGAAATAAAATTTGAATTTAATGTTATCTATTTCAACTTCACATAATTCTTTTTGTACTCCTTTATGCATATTCTTTTTTTGTATATGTTTCAATTTTATTTGTTTCTTTTTGTTAGTAACCATATAAAAAAATTTTGATTTTGAATGGACTTCACAAATATCCAATTAATTTTATACTTTTTTTTGTAGGTATGTAAGTATGATGTAAACTTGGAGCCTTGAGAGAAGAACGTTTAGAAAATGGTAACAAATTTGTCCTCAAATCTGTTTATTTTATTCCATTTCCTTTTCTTTCATGGTAATTATTTTCCATTGTCTCTCACTCATCTTCACATTTCATGTTTTTCTCTTTCATATGCTTCTTTAATAGATATTCACGAATAATTACAAATAGATGCCATATAAATAAGATAAAAATGAGGGTATGAATATTGGTGATGTCATAACATCTTCCGATGGTAACACCTCCCTCTTTTACCATTCATTAAAAAATTTGAATTCAAATTTACATGTATAAATCTTCCTAAATTATTTCTTAATTTATATTTTTTTATATGCTTTTCTTTTTTATCAACATAAAAATTATTTTAAAATAACAGTATAATATGTTTTTGTATCATGAAAAATAAGTTAAAAATTAAAGTTTCTCCTTTGAAGCATAAAAAAAATTTGAAAAAATATCCTCGCTAAAATAATAGAATTATAAATATTATATAATATTATTAGATATACAATTTACTAGAGTCAATATATGAGAAAATTACAAAAATTAAAAGATAAGGGTAAATAATAATTGGGCCAATAAGTCAAGCTAAGTAACTGTAATTTTCTTTTATTTATATTTAGACAACATATAAATAATACCTTTTTTATATATATTTCATGAAAAAAAGACTTTTTTATATATATTTAATATTAATTTTTTATAATAATTTTTTAAATACTTAAAAATTTAAAATGTATACATACCAAAATATTAAAACCCTCATAAGAAATGTTTGGTCTATTTATGAATAAATATAGATTTTGTTCTATGTATGTATACAAGTAAAGTATTGGTCTCATTTATTTATTTTCATATCAAAATAACACACTTCAAATGAAATTATTTTAATTTTTTCATAACATTGTACATATAGTAAAAATTTCTATAATAAAATAATATATTGTGGTAGATCAAATCTAATATTATAAAAGATAAGTCAATATTTTAATAAATTAGATATAATTTTTTCTAATTTTAAATCATGTTATTTCAAATTTGATATTATTTTTTTAATTACTGACAAATATATCATTTTTTAATCATTTCACTTAATTTTTCAAAGTGGCTTTCAATTGTTATAATTCCTTAAATATTAATTAATATCAAAGTTCACTCTATATAATTCAGTCATATAGAGTTCATGTATGTGAACAAGCAATAAGTTTGTATATTTTTGATAATACAAGCAACCAAATTGTTTACACAAAATAATTAATAGTTAATGATATATTTGTCTTTTGCATTTTCAATGAAAATTTTGAAAGTTAAAATTTAAAATTTGAAATATATAGTTTAAATTTTAAAATTGAATACTTACGAAAATCAACATATTTAAGTAGATTTCAATACTTTCCAAGATTGATGAATGAGTGCAAGGTGAATTACTGCAAATTTTCATTGAAATTTTTTATACTTTCATAAATTAAATTAGGATATATATATATATATATATATACATATATATATATATATGTAATGTTTTAATAATATTTAAATAATTTATTATTATTTTAATCTTAATTATTGATATAGTCGTGCATTGAATGAGTTCTTCACTAGTGTATTTTAAAACAAAAAAAGTTAATTGTATTCATGTATTATTAATTTAATATTTTTTATATTACAAAATGATAATAAAATTTCAAAATATTATTTTAAAATAAAATACCGTCTGAATTTTTCATAGCCTCATGAAGAGGAGAGGTTAGTGTTAGAGAAAACAAAGCCTGGTATGAGGAGTGGAGAGGATGAAAGTAGATTTTCCTTTCAATATGCCCATTTGCATACCATCTACTTGATGAAAATGCTCTGTGGTGGGAGCAAAATCTAGTAAGAAAATGGAGCAAAGAACTATAATATTTAGTCCCACATTGTGTGTGTCGTTATAGCTATGCTCAAATAGTGATGAAGATGATCCAAGTAGATAGGAAAATTGATTAATTTTGGAAAGGAAGTCAGGAAATTAATAATTTAAAAAGTTTTGTCTTACCTTTTCTCGAATCCGGATCCCGACCTTGCAAGAGGTCGGAATCTGTTCAATCGTGGCCGTTCGTGATTATACAGACGATTACAATTTTACATGTTTTTTAGAAAAAATTAAAATTTTTTTAAAATTTAATCCGGACCATCCATTAAAAAATGGATGGCCCAAATTTCAAGAACATCCGGATATGACCGGATCCAATCTCCCTTTTCTTTTAATTTAGATGAATCCTAATGTTTTGTGTGCTTTACATGAAAAAAGATGACGACATTTTGGTAAAATGAAAAAATGACATGGCAATTACATGTTCACATTGATAATTAATTTATCACGTAGTTGGTGTCAGCATATTCTGTGAATTGATTTAACATAATTAATCTTTAGGACAAAAATGATACTCTCATATTAATTGAGGGACATTCATAAAACCACAAAAAGATAAAGAATAAAATTAAATTTTGGTATAAACTTAAAAGAGATTAAAACAAGGCGAAAGCCTTATTATTTTAATATATTATCCAACAATAATAGTAAAAATCTTATTACTCTACAGTCACAAATGTGACGGTAAAGTAATTATAAAATTTTTAAAAAATAAATTTTATTAGTTTTTTAAAATTTTAAATTTTTTTATAATAATAAACTAATGATAAATTTTTAAAAAATTTAAAAAAAATAATAAAAACAATCAAAAAAATTTTTAAAATTTTAAAAGAAAATCATAGATTTAAAAAAAATAAATATTTAAAAGAAATAAAAAAAATTTTAAAAAAATATAAAATCATTTTAAAAAATTTCAAAAAAATTATTATAAATAAAAAATTAATAAATAGTATAAACAAAAAAAATTAATAAAAAAATTAAACAAAAATAAAAAATAAATTCCAGTAACTGTCGCTTAGTCCCTTAATATTAATGTCACTAATTCCTTATCCAAATATTACCGGAAGAAACGACTGTCATTGTCCTTTTCCTCATCGGTCTTTGTCATTCTGGAGGGATTATGGGGGGAAAGTATGGAAATTGAATTGGAAATTAAGAGTGGCGGAGGAACAGCGAAAGCCTCAACAAACCCGTAATTGGCGTGGAAACAGTAAACCTATTTCACCCTCTAAAGGGGTAAAATCTAATCCTTTTACTAATTTTGGGGTTCGTTTTGATGGCTAAATCCTTATTCTTCTATATATACTGGACTTAAAAATCACTTTTTGACCATATTATCTCATTCTCTCGAATAAGTTTCAAGTTAACTACAATTTTCCTTTTTTAATTATCCAATCTAATCCATATTGACTTGTGGGTATCGTTCGTTTTGTACAAATCTTTGGTTTTCTCGTTTTTTTCAACGTGGAGGAGGAGAAAAATCCTTAAAAATTTTCTTGGTTGTGGTCTATCTTGTCTTGGTTTGGAATTGGAGCGAAAAAGAAGATATTGAACATGAAGTTCTAGTCTCCGTTTCAGAAAGTACCCTTTAATTTCGGGTTCGTTTAGCCAATCGTTTTTCTTACTAAATTCGAACCTTGAATTATAATCGTTTTTTAGAATTTTCTCGTTGAAATCTCTGCGTTTTTCGAATCGGGTTCTGGGTTTCTGGGGTATTTCTGTGCCGGGCATAATGTCGGCAGAAGGAGGCAGTGTTGGAACTGGGGAAGAGTCGGGAGCATTGTCTCCGAAGAATAAAGTTAAGTTCTTGTGCAGCTATGGCGGGAAAATTCTTCCGAGACCCACCGATGGCCAACTGAAGTATGTCGGCGGCGAAACTCGAGTTATCGCCGTGTCTCCTGACATCACTTGCTCAGGTATTCTTCTTTGCCTCTGTTTGTCTCCCTCGAACATGTCTTTTATTTTCCCAGAAGAAATTCGCTTCCTTGGCTTCCGGGAATTCTTAAGAAACATCAACTTTGGTCCTTGAAAAATCTGGATTAGAAGGGTTTATGCCGCTGGGCTGGCACATTTAATCTATTTCCTCATTAATCTTGTTTCATAGCTGAATAATCACAGGCTAGAATTGGCTGCAATATTAGTTTGTATTGGAATAATGATAATGGTTTAGGTAGTGTCTCATGTGAATAGCACTAGGTTTGAATGTTGTATAATCAACTTACCTCAGATGTATGGAATAATCAGTGAAGAAATTGATCTTTGAACTAGTTTCTTGAGTTGAAGATAATGGGAATACTTTAAAAAAAAATCTTTATCACTTAGGGACATTAATGAAACCTGAATTTGGGGTGTAATTGCTTATGTACCCTGTGATCCACATTTCAGAGCTTATGCAGAAGGTTACTACTCTAATTGATGGTGACATGGTCCTTAAGTACCAGCTGCTCCATCAAGATCTTGATTCTTTGGTCTCAGTTAGATTGGATGAAGATCTCAAGCACATGTTTGATGAGTATGACCGTCATGAAAGGGCAGGGGCTCCAATGCTTCGAGCTTTCCTGTTTCCTTCCAGCGCAATTGTATTGGAGAATCAAGCAGCAGTCTTTGAACCTCATGCGTTAGAGCAGCGTTATATTGATGCTATCAATGGCATCATCCGAACAAGCCCTAGGGCAAGGCTCAGTCCTATCAGAGTATTCAGCACTTCCTCCGCTTGTTCTTCCCCAAAATCCAACTCCCCAGATGGTCATACTGTTGAAACTGCGGCTCATGAGTCGTTCTCAATTAATAGTTCTTGTAATAGTCGGGCGCCAATGCATAGAGTGAGAAGCTCTCCCAGCATTAATAGCCTAAGCAACCTCCAAAATCACAGTAGTAGTGGCTTTGGCAGCCTCAATTTTCAACATTATGATCATGGTCATCATCACAACCACCAGCACCACCCTCATTACCTATCATTTAGATCGCCGCTAGATCCACATTTAGGGGTTGGGCCTGGAAGGCCACCCTCACCTTTTTCAATGGGGAAGTCAGATTTTGGGAGGAGCAATGGTTTTAGTCATCAAAACCCTACAAGCAGACAACAAAGAATGGGTGGGAGCTCCAAGGGTGGATATTATGATGAGTGTACAGCTTATGCTCATGTTGGGTTTGAAAGAACCAGTAGTCTTCCTCGGAATCCTAGACAGGTTATATGGGAGTAGTAAAAGGAGGAGTTTCTGCAGAAGAGGTGCCAATATGGTAGCCCCCTGCCCTTTGAAGTGATCACACTGCTATAATCCGTTGTATAAAGGTGTTATATGGTGTTGATATGTTCATTGATTTCAAACCAAGTACATAAGAAAAGGAAAAAGTTAGAAGAGGGAGAGTAATTGTGAATACTGCTTAATTGAAAATAATGAGAGGTTGACTAAAGTAGAGGATTGCACTTCTAATTGTTTCTTCTTTTGATATAAAAGTATATATTGATTGAGAGTTGGATATTCAACTCTGTTGATGATTTTTGTTCTCAACCACGGTTCCATGTGAGATCCTTTAAAAGCAGCTGCAACCCGTAAAATGAAGGTGCGCTATTGTTGTTCCTTTTAATTTGTGGTTTTATCAGATTAAATAAGCACAAAAAATTCAACAGGCAGACGATAGAACAGGATCCTGTCCGAGGATAGAATCCCTAACCACGCGGAGGTTTTGTGGGGGATCTTTAGGTGCTTCAACTGGTATAAACTCAAACTCAGCTCTTACTGCTTCCAAATTGACTGATTTTTGGCTGTTGAGAAAAATGGATTACCTTTTTAAAGTGAAGGTGCTCACTTATTTTGGAAGCTATAAGAAATAGAGACATTGATGGATACATCATGAATCTTCACACTAGGTCCACATGCAGAGTAATGAAATTATATTTGAGAAGATTACACAGGAAAACAGAAAGTGAGTAAAACACTCTTGGTTTGATAGTCTAGAATGGAGTTATTTAGACACTTAGCCCACTCATCAATGTCAAATATAACATGTTTATTAGATTGCCGTGTTCTTATACCAATAAAATAATGCTACTTGTACAGTTACCCCTTATTTGAATTTAAGTAATCTTATTTAAAACTTTTTATCAACTAACAATATTATTTCTATATCTCTCTTTTCTACACATCTTTCACATTTATTATTTTATTATTATTTATCAATTATCTATTAATCACATCTACTATTATCTTATATTATATTTATAATAAAAAATAAGATGTAAGAAAAGTATTAAAAAAAAAGTTAATATATCATTTCTCTTTTATCAAAGTCAGATGCAACCATCTCTTATGAATAAAATATGTGAACATAACTTTCCTTGAACTAATATACTGCACAAGCGCACATCAAATATGCATGTTTATTGCTACTGGGGAAAAAAGCAGGAGTTAGCAACCATCGCCTTGCCAGAAAAACATTCCTTAACTCTTACTTTCTTTAACTTGAATAAATATACGATTAATAATATTAATAACATCCACCCTATATACTTAAGATTTGACAGACAAAATTTCCAAGGTACACGAGCTGTGGTGAGCATCTATAAAATCCCGGTGCAATATCATTGAAAACATTTGTCCACTCTCCATTTGACAAAAATCACTACGAATTTACCACGGAAAATACCCAAAAAGAAAAGCTATCAGTTAATCTATGTAACTCATTTAGAGTCAGTAAAATCTGCATCAATCACATCTCCATCGGGTCCCTTGCCTGATGATTCTGAAGGGCCAGCCTCACCACCGGGTGGCGCAGGACCTGCCCCTGCCCCTGCCCCTGCAGCTCCTGGCTGGTTGTACAGAGACTGACCAAGCTGCATGACCTCCTGGTTGAGGGCAGTCATGGCATCCTTAATGGCTTGTGTGGAACCACCAGAAATTGCATCTTTAAGCTCTCCCAATTTAGCTTCAACCTTCTCTTTCACAGGTCCAGGCACCTTGTCTCCCAGCTCTTTCAACTGCTTCTCTGTCTGGTAGACAACAGAATCCGCCTGGTTCTTTGTGTCAATGGCATCCCTCTTCTCTTTGTCCTCCTTTGCAAATTTCTCGGCCTCCTTTACCATCCTCTCTACCTGCATTCATTTCAGAGCATTGTAAGCATATCAGTCAAGTTTAGTACTTCAAATGACTGATTAAATTAATAATTGTTTGATCAGAACACCCCAAAAAAGCAATTGCCAATCACAAACAGATAAGTTGTATATTGAATAGAAGGGAAGGACAGTCATTAACAGCCATAGAGCATATATACCTCATCACCAGGTAAAGTGCTAGCACCAGTAATGGTAATATCTTGCTTCTTCCCTGTGCCCTTATCTACAGCAGTGACTGAGAGAATGCCATTGGCGTCAATGTCAAATTTCACCTCAACCTGAGGAACCCCGCGAGGTGCAGGAGGAATTCCATCCAAGCGGAAGCTACCAAGAGATTTATTGTCCCTAACAAATTCTCTCTCACCCTGAAGGACATTGATCTCAACACTGGTCTGTCCATCAGCCGCCGTTGAGAAGACCTCTGACTTGGAGGTGGGAAGAGTAGTGTTTCGGGGGATAATTTTTGTCATTACACCGCCCAAAGTTTCCAGACCCAGAGACAATGGAGTCACATCCAACAGCACAATGTCACTGACATCTCCAGCCAAGACACCAGCCTATAATCAACCAAGAATCAATTGAATATTAATCAATAAACAATTACACATAAGACACTACTTAGAAAACGATCAATTTTGTCATTCAGTTAAACAAAATTCTCTGCCCCGACTCCCAAAAAAAAAAATCTCCAAATCATTATAAAACTGGCTGATAGGAAGCATACACCTACAGAAAATCAATAGAAAAATTAACAAATGGAATTATTTGCCTATTGAAGCAGCTAAAGCCCACCTGAACTGCAGCTCCAAGGGCAACCACTTCATCTGGATTGACAGTGACATTGGGGTCCTTCCCAGTCATCTTCTTTACAAGCTCCTGAACAGCAGGAATTCTTGTTGACCCACCAACGAGTATTACCTCGTCAATATCCTTAAACGAGAGTTTTGCGTCCCTCAATGAATTTTCAACAGGTGTCTTGAGCCTGAAACACAATTTATAAAAGTATTACACCTGAATAGTCCCTTTAGAATTGTCAAGAACCTCAAGGAGACAGCTAAATCTAGTCAGCCTGAAAACCAATTTATATCATGTTCACAACTCATAGCACAGATGCACTCAAATATTAGAAAATTATAAAGAAAATTGGATTCAGGTATCATTACCTATCAAGAAGATCAGAACACAATTCCTCGAACTTAGCCCTTGTAAGGGTGGTCTCAATATGCTTGGGGCCATCCGCTGTAGCAGTTATAAATGGCAAACTGAACAAATAAACATTTAAAGTTCAGTGGTTCACAGTCACACAAAATTCCACAAGCAAACTTAAATTGATCTAGAATGCTCAATAACAAAAACTAATGTATTAATATGCACTTCATGTGTATCAATTCATTTTTTTATTTTATTTTACAAGTAATGAGACAATAGAGCTGCAAATCTTTAAATAGGTATCCATTAACTTTTTTTATCTTTTAACATATTGAGATAGTGTTATTTTAAAAATATATAATGAGATGCGATAATGGGGAGTTGTAAATCTTTAAATAACTATCCACTACCTATTATTTTTAATTAGTTAGGTTTAAATTGTATGTTGGACCAAGATGCCAAAACTTTTAAAAGGCATATATTTTAGTATAGATAGATATACCTAATGTTTGTTTGAGTCAATGTCGAAAGCTCCATTTTTGCTTTCTCAGCTGTCTCAGTGAGACGCTGAAGAGCTTGTTTGTCTTTCAAAAGATCTATACCCTCATCTCTCTTGAAGTTTGCAGCCAGCCAATCAACAATTCTCTACAGCCAACAGAGACAATAGGAAACAGTTAGCTAAGATATCTTAACTACAACCTCACCCTTCTTATAACATTAGAGTTAGAAGGACTCCGACCTTATCGAAGTCATCACCACCCAGATGTGTATCCCCAGAAGTTGAAAGCACTTCAAACACTCCATCACCAACCTCAAGTACTGATCAAGCCATAAATGTTAATAAAGAGAATAACCAATATAACAATCTGTCAATAAGGTTAAGTCGAAGCGCCTCTAATACCTGAGACATCAAAAGTACCACCTCCAAGGTCAAATACCAAAATTGTTTCGTTGTTCTTCTTTTCAAAACCATATGCCAATGAAGCTGCAGTTGGTTCATTAATAATACGAAGAACTTCTAAACCAGCAATACGACCAGCATCCTTTGTAGCAGTCCTTTGGGAGTCATTGAAGTATGCAGGCACGGTGACTACGGCCTTAGTCACTTTATCATTCAAAAACTTCGAAGCATCATCCACAAGCTTCCTCAACACCTAAAGTAAAAATGAAAAGAGACTTATCAGATTAACATAGCAGATACTGAATGGAAGTTCTATAGATTGGCATAAGTAATTAAAACAAGTTTATAAACTCTCTGAAGCAGTTAAAGTGCCCATCATCAACATGCCCGACAAGCGAAATTATTACAAATACCTGGGCTGAAATTTCTTCAGCTGCGAACTGCTTTCCTATGGCAGGGCACTCAAGTTTCACATTCCCGTTGTCATCTCTCACCACCTTGTACGAAACCTGCTTCGACTCTTCGTCCACCTCGGACATCTTTCTCCCAATGAACCTCTTCACCGAAAAGAAAGTGTTCTCAGGGTTCACCACCGCCTGGCGCTTCGCAATTTGACCCACAAGCCTGTCACCGCTCTTGGTATAAGCCACCACAGACGGCGTCGTCCTTTGACCCTCGGCGTTGGTTATAATCGTGGGTTTTCCACCTTCCATAGCAGCAACGGCGGAGTTCGTCGTCCCCAAATCAATACCCACAACTTTCTCATTTACAACCCTCACTGGTCCTACACTATACCTCTTCCTGGTATTACTCTTTAGCTTAAAAAATGCGGAACGAGGAAACCCAAAATGAGATGAACTATTTAGCCTCTGACCCAAAAATACAGTCCTGGAATGAGAGCAATTCGGCTTCTTCACTGAACCAGCAAAAGATGGAGCACCAAGACCGTGTATTTGGGCACTTGAAGAAGCCATTTTGAAGAAATTTTGAAGAAATTCCGGAACTTTATAGTTTAATGAGCGGAATTCTCCGCAACTAGTTTAATGATGATTACAGGCCAACAGTTGCAGAGAAGGAGCAAGTAGGAAAGGATAGAAAAACCCTAATCGAAGACGAAGACGTAGGGCTAGAGATTGAGGCTTCAGGAATGGGATAGAAGTTCGCAAGGGTTTTGGAAGAAAATGAGGGTTATGTAGGAACACGTGGGCGGACTCTAGAATGATCTGCCGGTTACCCGTTGGATTTTGCGGGCAGGAATTTCTCTTAATTTCTGGCCGTTGGATTGAAATTTTGTGGGCAGTTTATGATGGTTGATGAAGTGGGGTAGCAAATGTGGTTGTTAGCCTTATAATTATTACCTTTATTTTAAAATTTTTAAGTAAATTATACCATATCTAAACTTTTAGAGATAATTCCACATTTAGAAATATTATATTTTAAAATAATATAGTATAATAGAGACATTAAAAAATATTTCTCAAAATTTTATTTTATTATATATTTTCATTCATTGATAAACATAATTTCTAGAATTTGTCTTTATTTGAAAATTATTTATTATTATTAAAGTCTACTATTTTGGGGGGGGGGGGGAAATCATTACTATTTAGCTCTATTTCATTAATAATACAATATTCAAATGAAAGCCATAATAATTCAATATCATTGTTTATTGTTTCATCAATATATATATATATATATCTCAATGTTTATAAATAAGTGATATAGTTAATGGTTTTTAAGTAGTTATATCTTATTATCCTTTGAAAATTAAAAATGTAGTAATATTTTGTTGAGTGATTATTTTTATACTAACTAATATACCAAAACTCCCAAGCATACATATAATAATTAGTGTTTTGATATGCATGTTTACTTTTAAATAAAAAATTTATTTATAATTTTAACAGTATGTTGTCTGTTTAAAAAAAAGATTTAAATTCAAAACTTTAACTACCTATTATAATTCTTTTAAAAAATAAGAAAGAAAAAAACTTAAAAAGTAATATAAGAATGATAATGATAAATTTAATTTAATAGTCTTATCCCAAACACATATATTAGCATAGATAATATGAATAGATATTGATTAAGATTATAAGATAACTTGACAAAATCTCGGCCTCTTCACTGTACTAGCTTCTTAGGTGAGATTTTTCTAATAAAAAAAAGTTTTCAATTTCTTATTTCCTGAGTAAATTACATTTATTTTATAAGAAATTTTATACTCTTTTCAATTTTAAACATTACATTAACTTTCTTTACTTAAATTTTTCGTAATACACTAACATTTATTTATTTATTTATCTATTTTTAATATATTAAAATATTAATTCGGCCACTTAAAATTAAATCAAGTGGTTAGGAGGATTCCTATTTGGATAAAGAATTGTTACTTTGATTTTTTTTTTCTTGTATTAACAAAATAAAGTATTAATTTATTTTTTTAATAATATGTATTGCATTAAATTAGTTTATTAAAAAATCTAATAAAAGACGAAGTGCACCAAATGTTAAGACTGAAGTTGGAACTACAGCCATAACTAGAGAGAGATGACAATTGCCAAGCCAACTGCCATTAACTCTTTCTTTAAGCTTACACAAGTAGAAACAAAGAAAGGAGTAATAGATTCCAAATAAAGAACAAGAAGATTAGTCAAGTCTCTATTGACTTGCACAGTCAAGCTGTAGCTGTAGCACTCAACAAGCTCAACTGTCATTGCTATGCTCCTAAATCTCCCTTACTAGGAATATTCAAAGTCCATTAACTGAGGAAGCTATCTAGCATTTCAAAGATATAAGATTGGATATGTTGAACATTTTAAAAAGGTACAAACTGTGTTAACAATTCAGTAAATTAAAATTAAAAGAATGTTTTCGAGAAATTGATGATCCATCTTTGCCTTCAGAATGGATGGAGGGGGAATTTAGTGGGACAAGGTGAGGAACGAGAAATAGAGCCGTTCATCTTCTAAAATGCTATTTTGATAATAATTGGTGTGTGAAGAATGAAACTGTTGAATGAACTTGTGTGTGTATGGAGCTTCTAAAGGGTGAACAGAGAAGATAGAAAGTAGAGGAAGCCTTGAGCCCTGAGCCTTGTGCTGATAAAGACTGTCACTTGTGAAAGAGATGTGACAATAAAAAACTGGTCATGTGAACCCAGATCATATGCATATTTTTGAAGATGAATTTGTATGCAAAATAGCATATTTTGTTTTGCTTTGCGTAAGAAGTACGGGCTTAGATATGGTCCTACTTAGGATTGATTATTTTATTTATTTTGTCTTGATTATGATCATTTACATCATAACATGTAATAAAAATAAATAAATAAAAGTATTTATTTTTTTTCTCATTCTTCTTTTTTATTTGTCATCAATGACAAAGCTCATTTCTTCTTCATGCATCCAAAACTGTATACATCACCTGACCCCCACTTCGGTCCCAGCTCCTTGACCCGCAATAGAGTCTACCCAACCTTTGCTTAAAGTATTGAGTTCTCTCAAGCGCTTAATCTTGAGAAATCGGAGGCAGGGTGTTTTTTTGTTTAGATTCGAATGATGAATCCAATCAAGTGGTTGAAGCCAGAGTTAAGGCAGCCAAATTTGACACCGACAAGGCTGATTTGAAATGATTTTTTTAAAAAAAATATTTCTACCACAATTCAAAAAAAATGAAGAAAATGACTAATCCAAAAGGTATTGGAACCAAATCCAAATCCAAATCCAAGGAAAAAGTACAAATATGATGTATGTCTCAAGAAATATTCTCATTCTCAAGGGTTTAAGACCCTCCAAACTTAAGATATAAAAAATGATATAATTATCTATAATAGCCTTAACAATACCATTATAGACATAATACCAATTGATATCCAAACATTACCCTCCTTGGCATCACAGATAAAATGCATATGAAATAAACATGATGCACATAATGATGTGATACTTTAAAAATAGTGGACAAATAGTACATAAATATAAATTTTAAAATTTTATGGGAAGTAGATGCAATTAACTCTTTATTTTTATCCTACGTGAAAACTCAGGGGACAAGTTTTTTGTGATTTAATTTGTCACCTCAAGGCAGAGCAAATTTTTAACACTTCATCTCCACCTTAAGGCAGGGCATAATCAATATTACAAGATAACACAACTTAATTTGGGTTCAACAGATGGTACATTGAATCTCCAGACTCCACCTTCACCCTCCCAACCCAGAAAGCTTCATTTGGTATCAAATTTTAACCCCTTCTTGCACCTTGTTCAATGGCTGAGAGCCTGACACACTGTAGGAAACGTTCACTGAAATATGAACAAATATAAACCTATATCTGTTACACCAAAATAAAAAATTGCAAAGTTGCTCAACTAAGGAAACCCCTTTTCTAATCTTGGAGATGTTACTATGTATGTGAGCCAATTCGCTGACATTGGGTATTGATCCATGTCCATCTTTGATGTTCTCACAGTAGTTTATCCCTTTGTAGCAAAATGTTTCTTGGGAAGAGCTCTCCATCCAATATCCTGCCGGTAGAAGCCTCCTGGCCAGTGAACCTCCTCAACAGCTCGATAAACCCGATCACGGGCCTCTTCAAGATCATTTCCCTTGGCAGTAACCCCAAGAACACGCCCCCCAGTAGCAATTAATCGGCCTTCAGAGTCCAAAGTAGTTCCAGCATGGAATATCTTAACACCAGGAGCAACATTCTCAGCTACTTCAAGGTTTTGAATAAAAGTTCCCTTCTCATAGGATCCGGGATATCCCTTACTTGCCATTACCACAACCATGGCAGACCCTGGAGACCAGTTTAACGATACCCCACTTAGCTCTCCTCTGCAAGCTGCAAGCAGAACTTGTGCCAAATCTGACTCCAACCTGACCATCAAGACCTATTTAAATTTCCAAAATGGGAAAAAAGTGCACTTCAGTTAACATGACTTCTATATTAGCAACATAGATATGTAGTGTCAATGTGAGTATCTGTTATCACATGTTGTAATAATCTACCTTGCAAATCTATAAATTGAATGATCAAATATGTGGGCCTCTTTCAGTGGTATCAAATCAGATTAGATCTAACAAGATATCAATGAACTGAAAATATGACTAAATGTAACAAGCTTTGAAAGAATGTGACCTAGATCTGAACAAGTATACAAGGAGGGTAACAATCTGTCTATCAGCAGAAACATCAATGGATAAACTGAGTCAACAATAATGACCCAATGTATAAAGCCACAAAAAAGAAGAAGAGATTATCACAGCTTGATAATATATACACAGAAATCTTTATATAATTTTTTAAGTGGACAAAGGGGCAAAAGAAATAGGAAAAGAAAATGCAAATGAATCCTTTGAATTGAAAAGTGCAAACCTCATATACTATATAACGAGCATAATGACAATGGAACCATCTAAATCATCAACTGTGCATAGGTGAAATGAGGTTCCTAGTGCCATGATTATTACTAATGCCTTATGGCATGCTATTGTGTATTCTAAGGGTTTAGATACATATAACTTGAAAATGGATTTAAGCATCTATAACCTAACTGACCTGGCATTCTGGGTCTCCAAAGCGCACATTATACTCAATTAGCTTAGGCAAGCCAGACTTCTTCTCAATCATAAGCCCAGCATACAAAACCCCAACAAATTTGCAACCTTCTGCTGCCATTCCTTTCACTGTAGGGATGATAATAGAATCCATCACTATAGACTGAAGTTCCTTGGTTAAAATAGGGGCCGGAGAGTATGCACCCATGCCACCAGTATTTGGCCCTGTATCACCGTCACCAACTCGCTTATGGTCCTGGGCAGATTCTAGTGGAATTGCATTTTCTCCATCAACCAATGCAAAGAAAGATACCTCCTCGCCTTCTAGAAATTCCTCCACAATGACACGACAACCAGCAGAACCAAAAGCACCCTTCACCAGCATCAAATCAACAGCTTCATATGCCTCTTCCAATGTCATGGCAACAGTAACTCCTTTTCCGGCAGCCAGTCCATCTGCTTTGATTACAGTTGGTGCTCCTTGTTCTTGAATATATAGCTTTGCAGCAGATGGGTCTGTAAATGTTTTGTACTGCACTAATAAATCCAGGATTAGTAAGAATTATGAAATTAACGGCTCCAAGATAACATAAAACAAGGTCAAAAAAAGATGGAGGCATAGAGATGTGCTCAAGAAGGACAAGGGCAGAACATCATACACATGGAACAGAGATAGAAAAAACAAGGACACAAAGATGAGGACTTCACTGATTGTCATACACATACATCATTTCCTAATTATTATCCTACTTTCTTAATAATAATAAAATTTTAAAAATACAACTGTCACAACATAGAGAAAACTTTGTCAGGAAAGCAAATACATATAAGAAAAAACCAACACAGTTTCTACCAATACTCTTACTAATTAGTATGTTACAAATTTTAGGGGGGGGGGGACATACTAACTACTTATGGGATACAATAATGAAGGAAATATGCACAGATAAGCAGTATCATTCCAATGGAATAAGGATTAATTGTCAATCGACTTGCAGAGATTCAAAATGAGAAGACAGACCTTGGCAGTTGGAATTTCATACTTGTCACACAAATGCTTCATGAAATTTTTTGAACCTTCCAAAGCAGCAGCCTCTGCAGATGGACCAAAAGTTGGGATTCCAGCCTTGACTAAATCATTTACAATACCTGAAACAAGTGGAGCCTCAGGTCCTACAACAACTAGTCCCACGCCCCATTTACGGCAAAATGAGATTACTGCTGCTCCATCATAGACATCAAGGTCTGAAATGCAAGTGGCATTTCCAGACTTGGAAATTCCTGCATTGCCTGGGGCACAAAATACAGCATCACAGGATGGTGATCGTTGCAAGGCATAGCAAATTGCATGTTCACGTCCCCCTCCACCAATGACAAGGACAACCAACCTTTCTTCTTTGGCAAGAACAAAATAAAAAAAAAAAATCAGTAAATGAATAAAAGTGAGTAAACAATACAAAATATCATATAAATCTTGACTCCTAAATCATAACCAAGGAAAACAAGGTCCCTATAATCGAGAAACTATCAGCAAGATGTATGAAACTCATAAATATGCACTATATAACAATGACATCGTTGCCAATACAGAAGATAATGAAGAAAGAAAGACAGAACGGAAACTTTTGACCTCAGTGATCCATTTAGTAGAAACAGAAAATCCTATGTGGTAGCAGCTTCCCAATGCTTCAAAAGTTTTCATTCTTTGACCGCTAAATAGTTTTCATTCTTTGACCGCTAAATAGTTTTCATTCTTCAACCACTAAATGCTTGGACTGGCTCATCGGGAACAAAGATTGATAAATGAGTACAAGTATGACCAATACTCAATGACCAATAACCAATGACCAATACTCAGTTGATAAATGAGAATTTCAATCAGTAAATACCTTAGACCAAGAGGGGGGAAAGTAAAAGAAAGAAAAAAGGAATTCTGCTAAAGACTGAAATTTAATCCTTTGCCACAGTATCTCGTTAATGACTTTCACCTTTACAAAATCATAGTAAGAACCAATAGTGACATGGGAAGAGAGACTATTGGGTGTGGCTTGCGGATGAAATTACATAATACATGACAAGGGAATGAAAAGATAGAGTTACTGCAGTGCTTACGAGAATCACTCTTTCTGCCAGTACCAACAGAAACTGATGGCTCCGAATTCTCAGCAGCACATTTGAACACGCTGTGAAATGACCGCGAGCCACTAAAATGACGAGAAACTGGGACAAGAATGTGATTGGTAAAGCTCAAATTCAAGGGTTCAACTAAGAAAGCTGAAGACTTTTGGAAAATACAGGCCTGTCTGAACCTAAATGGCTTGGAAATTCCACAGCGAAGATTCAAAGAAGCTCCAACGTTGAGGGTGATGCAAGACATTCTACTCTCTGTTTCAAAATAACCCACTTTTTTGAGTCAGCATAATTGTGTCATAAACCTTGAATAGAGTCTGAACATGAACGGAAAAAAGCAAATTGTCACCTTAACTGGACATAAAACTCATTCAGTTAATTTAACAAACAGCTTATGCTTATGCAGCTAGTACACAAAAGTCCCAGTCTTGGCTGGTGGATGTGAAAATACAGAAACTAATTTGTGTTTTCAGTGAATACTCAGAGAAGAAAAAAAAAAAAAAGTGCTATTAAGTTTATATATACCCACAGATTTTAGACACCCAAACCTAAAACAAGCCCAACCCATTCACTATTCAGGTTTTCAGTTTTTTTTTTTTACAAAAAAAAGTGAAGTAATACGTATTCAACAAGGGAAGCGGCTGTGAGCAACTACGCCGGCGACAATGGCCGTGAAACGATGGCGGCGGCGAGAGGACTGGGAATCTGTTGGCAAGGCACGAACAGGAATAGTATTCCAGAAGATTAAAGTACGTATCAAAAGGCGGGAACAGTTCTTTTGTTTATGGAATCCGCTGTAATAAAATCCCAACGACCCATATTTGATATAGTAAACTCCTTTATTTATTTATTTATTTATAATTAATTAGTTTATAAAAATAAATAAATTAAAATTTAAGTAAAATATTTTATTTTATTTTTTACGATTTAATTATACAACCTTTTTATTTATTTTAAAAACACATATAATTTTTCTTAATTTAATTATGTTAAGATTAAGAATATTCTATTTAAATTTGTTTTAAAAAAATTAATATTACAAATTAGAATAATAAAATTAACTTACTTAAAATATTTACTAATTTATTAAGCAAATAATTTCAAGTAATTATATTTTTAAAATAAAAAAATTTAAGTAATGATATATTTAAAATGAAAAAATAATTTTTTTTAAGTAATGATATTTTTAAAAGAAAATTTTCTTAAGTAATAATATTTTTAAATAAGAAAAAAAATTCAAGTATATATATATATATATTAAAAAAATTCAAGTAATATTTTTAAACCAGAAAGAAAATTCAAGTAATGATATTTAAAAAAAAATTTAAGTTATGATATTCTTAAAAAAAGCAAAAATCTTTTTCAATTAATGTTATTTTTAAAACAAAAAAAATAATTTTTTTAAGTAATTATATTTTAAAAACAGAAAAGAAAAAGAAAAAATTTTCAATCAATGATATTTTTAAAATAAAAGAATTTTTTTAAAGTCATGATATTTTCAAAACACAAAAAAAATCTTTTTCAAGCAATAATACTTTTAAAAAAGAAAAGAAAAGAAATTTTTTTCAAGTAATTATACTTTTAAAACAACAAAAATTTTAAGTCATGATATTCTTAAAACAAAAAAAAAAGTAAATTTTTTTTCAAGTAATGCTATTTTTAAAATAAAAAAGAATTTTTTTCAAGTAACTATATTTCTAAAACATAAAAAAAAAATTAAAGAAAAATAATAAAAGAAAAAGATATTTTGGTCATATTATATAAAATTAATGATATTTTAATCATATTATAAAAAAAAATCGTTTAACCAAAAGATAACGGTTAACTTTAATGTTAATTAAAAAATTGGATTTAGTTGTAACTTATTTTTAACTTACAAATGATAATTGTGTAGATTTTCAAAATAGAAGGGATGGTTATAAAATTAACTCATCTTTTAAGGGAGGAGAAAATATTTTACTCTTAAAATTTCTTTAAGTTAATAGATCCTATGGTAATGATTAATAAAAATGAAATAAAAAATATTTTAAAAAACTTATTTATTGGTGCCTGTGGAGCACTTGACCAAGTTGGGATTGGCATAGAACATGATGGAATCCTGTTCTAATATAAAGGTGTACGGGCTGCCTGGCTTGCCTCTTCCCCTGTCATCCCTTCCCACCCCATCCAAAAGTGGGAAATAAACAAGATCCCTCAGGTACCTGAGGGTAAGGATGAAAGTAGGTTAGGCAGCTTATCAGAGGCCTACAGTCTAGCCTAGCCTGACCTGACCTATTTAGCAACTTAGGTTAAGTCAAGGCTTTTATATAGACTTAATTAACTAAATAGATCAAGCCTCTATACCAAAGACCTAGTTTATAGGCTTGTAGGTCAGCCTATATTTGTATTTTTATAATTAATATATATATATATATATATATATATATAATATAATATAATACTATATGTAGGCCAAAAAAAGTCAATGGCCAACATTTGGCCTCGTAGGCCTAAGTTTATTTTTGACTTATTTTTTATAAGCATAAATAGGCCAACATGCCAGGTCAGGTTTGACTTAGTATATTTTATAAATAGGTCAGCTCCATTTTTTAGCCTACAGGGCCCCAGATCAGGCTCGAGCCGAATCTTTAACATGCATACATGACTTATTTTAGCCAAAGCTTAACCCAGCCTTACCTATTTTACCCCTACCTGAAAGAATCCGAACGCGCCACATTGTTTTATATGGTAGTATTATGTTTTTATTTTTTATAAAAAAATTATTTAATTATAAAAAATAATTAGTTATAACTATTATTTATAATTAGATAATTATTTTTCACCCTTAGCTTCATTAGAAAAAATAATAATTTTTTCTTTAAATTTTGAGCATCAATTTAAAGGAAAGTTATTTAGATTATAATGAGAAATGAGATAATTTTAAATAGTTACTCGTCAATTACTACTTTTATTTTTTAATATATTTTTAAAGATTAAACTCTCTCAAAATTATGTTTAATAATAATCTATACTATATATAAAAGTTGGTTATGTAATGTAACTTTTTGTTAAGTGTTTATTAATAGCACAAAATTTATATACATATAATGGTGACATGAAAAAAAAATCTTTAGTTAATTAATAGATAATTTTTTTATTATTTGCTCACTTTCATATAAACCCTCTTAATTTGTTAAAATTAGTAATTTAATATTTTCTAAATGTTAAATTTCAATGCTTAGTTATATGCCTAGAATAAGATAATTTATATATCTTAATTAGTGTTATTTATATATTGTGTATTAATTACATTTTTACACACTTTCATATAAACTTTCTTATATTACTGAAATTAATAATTTGATATTCTATATATTAAAGTTCAATTTTAGTTATGTATCTAGAATATGATAATTCACGTATTTAGATTAGTGATACCATTGTTCTGAAAATCGAATCGGACCGATCGGTTGAACTGGGAATCAGTCATAGGATCGGTTCGGGTGACCCTCTTGAATCGGAAGAGCAAAAAACCGGTGACCTGGTGTTGAATGGGTAAAAACTCGGTGAACCGGGCAGGTCACCGGTTTAACTGGTTTTCAGATTTTCAAATTTTTTCTTAATAATTTGTGTTGCAGAGATCAGAATAAGATGATAAAGAAGAAGAAGAATAAAAAGAAAAGAGGTGTCAAAATCATGATTAAACATACCGAGAACAACAACAAAAACTAAAAAAAATTAATATCAATGTTTAATATTCAGAACCTAACTCAAATATACATAAAAATAAATTTTTTTTTGAACTATACAGATTGTAGAACACCAAAGTGGGCAATTATAGATTTATTTTAATTGTGATAAAATTATTTAATGTATTTCAAATATATTAGTATTTATTAGTTGATTATTTTTATTTTTATTTATTTTAATTATTCTATATATAATATATTCTACAATATATATAATATATAATTAAAATATATATTTTTTAATTTATACCGGTTCGACCCCGGTTGAACCAGTAACCCGTGACCCTCTGCCTTCACCGGTTCAATGACCGGTCCGATTTTCTGAACACTGAGTGATACTATGTTCAGTGTACTAAATAATAATTGATGTATATTTCTATATAAATTTCTTAAATAGTTGAAAGTAGCACTTTGACATTTTATATATGTTAAAATTCAATACTTGTTTATATGTACATACATACAATATAATAATTTATATATCTAGATTAGTGTGACTCATATATTGTGTATTGATTAATAATTCATATAACTAGATGTTAGAGTCATTTGCACCTATAAATACCTTATTATATTTGATGATTTGAGGTAAGTCAAAAAACTTAATCAAAAAATAAATAAGAAATTAATTGTAGAAATTTCTCTCGTAGATCAATTATTACTCTTCCTTCATCCTCAACAAAGTAGTATTATTAGATTTAGTTGTTTATCCTAAGTGTTTACTGTATAAGCATGAATTTTTAAAAATTTTAGAACACTCAAGCTTGCAAACAAGAAATAGATAAGAATTTTATATACCTCTTATAATCACACTTTAATCTTGTAATATACTTCCTAACCAACTTTATTGACCGCTTATTTTTTGTGAAGTACCAATCCCCAAAATTTACTGTGGACTTAATAATTAGAATAAAAATAAAGATGAAAGAAAATAATTGATAACTTTCAAAGTAAATTGAAAGCCTTCCATTTTCCTTCAAGTATGGTGTGTAGAAATCTTTGAAGGCACTCATACAAAACTCACTTTTTTCTTAGGAGGTGTTTGGTAAGAGAATTCTTTTTAGTTTTTTGGGAAACGAAGATTCTCATGTTTTGTATACATTTTTTAAAAACTATTATTAAGAAAGTAAAATTCTCAGGAATAATTTTGGACCAACTTTCTCACCAAAACATTCCCATTGAGGTAATGGTATTCTTAGATTCCCATGAATATGAAAAGATTTTTAAATATAAAAAGTCAATTTTACCTATACCACATGCATATACCTTTTTTTGTTTATTATATATTATAAAATCAATATATTTAATAAAATTTAATAAAATAAATATCATATATTAAAATTATTAGAATAATAATAAATTATATATATAAATAAATAACAAATAATAAATAATATATATAAAATAAATATAAAAAAATAAAATATAGGCAAATAAATAAAATAGACAAAGAAGTAATGGATAAAGAAGTTTATATTAATTATTATAAATATAAAAATATTTATAAAATAAAATTTAATAAAATAAATATTATTTATATTAAAATTATTAGAATAATAATAAATTATATAATTATATAAAATAACTTGTATTTGTCATTTGTTAATTATTATATATGAAGAAACAAATATAAAAAATAAACAGTTATTTAAAGATATTTTTGTAAAAGTATTAATATTGTCAGGAAAGTTGTACTTAAACCAAACATGGGAATGAAATATTTCAGCTAACATTTTCAAAAATATTTAAGGCCAACCAAATGCATTTTATAACATTCATAGGAATCATGATTCTTATAAAATATAATTCCTAGAAAATATGATTCCTAGGAATGAAAAATGTCATCGATACCAAATGCCCCCATAGTGTTTTATCTCAAAACTTGAGGTGTTCTCAATATGCTTTTACTCTCAAAATTTCGGCCACACTAGGAGAATGAGGGGTTACATATATATAAGATGCTAACCTTTAATCATGTAAGAGTATTTGAGTATAATTCAAAAACTCAATCCCTAACCATTAGGGATTCACACGCCTACTAATAAAAAATATTAAATAATTAAATTATATAATAATTTATTAATTAATAATCATATTATTAATTTTGATAATAACATATTTTATTTAACAATTAAATAAAACATGTTTAGATTTCTAATTGGTCATACTTGAATTAAAATTTTTAATAAATAAATTAATAAAATCCCTTTGACTTAATTAGTTGAATATAGGTTACTAAGAAATTAATTTTTTTTTAATTTTTAACCTTTATTCACTTAGATAATTAGGATAATTAGGAGGAATATATTTGACCATGTCAAAAATCAATTCTCTTCCTTTGGTCGTACACCTCTTCATCACATGAGGAAGAGGTTGGTTCACAAGTTTAAACAATTCAAACTTTGCAATAACATTAGGATAAATAATTAATTATATTAATTATATCTTAATAAAATGCTATAATCAAAATTCCTAATTAAATGAAGATTTTATTTTATTTTCTTTAATTTCTTTAAATTAAATAATTTGAACAATTCAAGTATTAATTTAAAATATTTAAAAAAATAATTATTAAGATAAAGGTTGTTCAAATTTAGACAACACTTGTCTTAAATAAAATAAATTTTTGTCTTAAAAATTCTATTGTCTAATTAAACAACTATTGTTTAGTTTAGATAACTAATATAAATTATTTTTGTCTCTATAGTGACAAAATGTTTCTTACATTTTCAAGCATGCTTAGTACAATATCTATCCTAAAATAATTCTTTGTCTAAATTCAGATAATAGCTGAAATTCTATCAATAAATTTCATCTTAAATTTATTCCAACTCAATGTGGATTGAATTCTTCAAAACTAGGTGGGGAATCCATTTGAACATAGGAATATCAAGATCTATTAAACTTAAGATTATTTTAATCTTATTAAAATAATTCAAGTTTATTAATTATGAAGTCGCTTCACCAAAAACTTATGATTGCACTATTGATAATTCATAAAATTAAGAATGTAAACACTTGTTCGGGCGACCCTTGAAATTGTTGTGTTTAATACATTTTTCTCAAAAAAATAATGATAATAAATAAAATAAAATAATAATAATAGTAATAAAAAATGAAATAAAAAAAGAATAATAAATGGATAGAAAACATCACAAAATGACATAAACCAAAATACATATAATAAAATAATAAAAGAAGTAGAAAATTAAAATAAATTAAAAACAAAAAAAAAAGACAAAAGACAAAAATTAAAAAAAAAGGAAAGAAGCCCCAAAGGCCATTTTTTGGCAGCCCAATGGACAAAAAAAGGGAGGAAGGTCTAACTCACTCCAAGTTCCAACCCGAACTCAACCCACCAACTAGTTCAACCCAACGGATGATCCAGCCCGGGACCTATAACCCGGAATTCCCCTAACCCTAAATTCCCAAATTTGCATCTTCTCTCCCCATCGCTTTCACCCCGCATTTCTTTCCCCCTGCACCTACTCTGCACCATACACCATGTGTCTTTGCACTTTTCCATGATAAGCTTCTTTGCCGTTGCTCTAGGCTTCATCCCTGCTCCTCTGTCTCACCTATTTCTGGTACGCCATGCCAAGCCTAGCTCTCCTAGGTCTCCCTCGCGTGCGCTGTTGTAGAAACACCCTTAGCTTTGTGCCACTTGACAATCTCTTATTTGCGCTACCTAGGAGCCCTGCTGTAACACAGGTGCATCAGGGATCCCTCTGTTCACGGGATTTGCTATTAAACGCAGCGGTACTTTGTTTAATTTGCAGCTAGGGTTTGGAAGAGGAGGGGGAGATATTCCCTTCTCTCGACTATAAAGGAGGAAAGAGGCGATTTTGGAAGGGGATCTGGAGAGAAAGTCTCAAGTCAGTGAGGGAAAGAGAGATTAAAAGAATTGAGAGTGAAAGGAGCCAGAATCAAAGACGGGAATCAAAGGATCAATCGCAGAGGTAGATTTTCCCTCATTTCGGTTCTGTATGTAAATGATTGGGATGGATTGTCATTTAGAGAGTTTTGAAACTGGATTCTAGGGGGTTGAGTAATTTCACCCTTAGAATCCATGATTCAAAGGTTTTATTTTTTTCTTCTTATTCGATTTAGACAAGGCCCCTAACCACTATCCCCTAGATTTATTGCTTCGTAATTTTGGATTTTTTTGGTTCGGATGGGTCTTGTGATTTGGAAATGATTTTCTTCCTTGTTTGGAATCAATTATCTTAATGATGCATTGGTCATTCGCTGGTTTTGTAAGTTGCTTAGCTTGTTCATAAGACTCAAACATGATATGCTATCCACTGGTTTAACATAACTCCTCCATTTCTAATTTAGTAGAACACGATATTCATTCATTAGGTTCTGTGTTTGTCCAAATTAGTAGTAGATTCATCAACCTTTGGTTTTGAGTCCAAAAGTCAGATTTAAACTCTATTTTTGGACTTTGATATGACTATGAATTTTATGTCCTGTTGGTTATGACTGCTTAAAAGGATTGAATGCCCCTTTTGATTCCTAAGCTTGACTTATCTGTTCATCTTAAGGTATCTATATGAGCTTTATGTTGCATTTTCATCCTGTGTTGCATTCTCAATATTGCTGTATGAATTAGTTTCATGTTTAGTTTATAGTAATCATTATTATTATATTCCCATGCATCCCGGTTATACTGTTAAACTCCCTCTAAGCCCCTAAGGATTTATTCTCTCCTCGTTTAAGTTGGTTTATATCATTACCTGTACCTTTGGTTTTCCGATGGCCTTCTCTAAGGTATTGGGCTCCAATGTCCTTCAGGTCAAGAAAAAGGATCTAGTTCATATTTAGAGATGCCTTAGGAGGATGATTACGGGCAAGGCCCATAATTCAATTTGATAAGTGTGAAACATTAAGACTGAGTATCCTTGGGAATTAAGGCCTCAAAAACAAAAAACAAAAACAAAAAAAATGTGTTTGATTTGAATTAACTTCAAGGTGGGGTTTCAAAGACCCAATTGAGTTAATTCCAAAAAAGGGTCCAAGGCCGAATACTCCAAAAGACTCCAAAAATTAGATAAGTTTTTTTTTTTTTAAATTGGGCTTCAAGGGCCTAAATTCAATAAAGCCTAACGCTGTTTGGTTAACTTTAAAAAAAAAAATTTCGTTGGTTTAATGTTTTAGAAATCTTGTTTTATTCACAGCTCTTTAAATATTATATTTTAGTCTAGACGCCAAACGCTTTGGCCTCAACATTTTCATAAATTATATTTTGGCCCCACTATTTACATAAATTACAATTTAGCCTCACTATTTGCACAAATTACATATTGGTCATACTATTTGCATAAATTAGTTTTGATCCCACTACTTGCATAAATTGCGTTCTTGACCCTTATACTCTAAAAAAAATCATATTTTGAACCCCAATACTTTTAGTAATTTCATTCTCACCCTTATTCTTTCAAAAATTTTAGTTTTGTCACAATTTGGGAAAATTAAAACCCGATTAGGAATAATAAATTTTCATGATCATCATTCAAAGAACTTTTAGTAGGAGATTATCTCCTCCAAAGTCCTAATCTCCGTAGGCATTTAGTGGAGTTATATACTCCCCAATGTCCTAAATTTCACGAGCTTTTAGTAGAAGTTCATCTTTCTCAAAGTCCCGACTATTTCCTTGTTAGACTTTCTGTGAAATTTTATTTTCTCAAAGTCTCATTCTCGGGTATTTAGTGGAGGTATACTCTTTTCAATGTTCCAATCTTCTTTTCAAGGCTTTAAGTGGAAGTTTATCTTTCCCTAATGTCCTAACATTTTTAGGTTAAAGATTATACATCTCACCTAATCAACTTATCCAAATATTTCTCAACTACGTTGACCTTGATCCCTTTCGGGGTACGTATACACTTACTTGGTAAGGCATGTCTAGTAATTTTCTCTATCTTCGTTTTTTATATTTTTATTAATAAAAATGGGTAATTTAAATGAATTAAGATTTTTTTAAAGCTTAAACAATTTAAGGTAACCATCCTTAAGGATGGGCGTTGTGGGTGCCTAACACCTTCCCCACACATAATTAGACTCTCGAACATTTCTTCTGGTTCTGAGAGCCAGTTTTCATTTCTTTTTAAGGATCCCAATTATCCTTCTAATTAATTGGTGGTGACTTCCATTTTCTCTACGTTTTCCCTTATGCACCTAAAGTCATAAAATGATGGCTGTTCACCGGCCGTCACGTTGTGATAGTTAATGTTGAACATTGATTTGTTTAATTTGTAAACTTAGTATTTGTGAACCCTCATAGTCATCCATTGACACAAGGTAAAATTATCGCTTCACCTCTTATGTCAATTTTGTCTCGTAGTCTCATATTTCATCTGATAAATGATCAGATAATCTTTTAAAACTTTTATAAAATTATTTCGAAATGATGAGTAGCTAATTCATCATTTACTAGGCCATATATGTCACTTGTCTTCTTGAAATCACCAAAAGTGATAGAACATTACGAACTCCATTTCTTGGATTTATGTTCCCAGATGTTTACTGCTATTGTGATCCTAACATATAGAGTCTTGACCAAAGTCACACAATGGTCTTGCCCATAGTATATCAAAAATCACAATGGTCATGAACACTAGTCCACAATCCATCAGAATTTCGGTTCTGCCACTAGCATATGTAATTTGTGAGTTCAAGTTTAAAGCAACAGTATTAACTTGAATTTGATATTTTACTTGATTCTAATTCATTTAATAATGTCATTACCTGAATTTTACTACTTCAATTATGTAAAATTCACTTAGAAAAGAATCTCATTTTGTAATGTCCTAGATTTCTTATAATTAATTTGGAGATTTTCAAAGAAAATAAAATGCTGAAATTATCAATAAGAGATAACCTTGAGCATTTATCATGATTAGGGAGAAATGAGGGACCAAAAGGCAAAAGAACCAAAGATATTTTTGGGGAATAGAGAATCTTTGAGAAAGTCTTCACTGGGTTTCTTTTCTCCATTTAGCAACTTTCTCATTTCTCCCATTCACGAAATTTCATTCCTCTGCCTTCTGAAATATCTCTTCTTCTCCTTTGCCCTCAATTGTTCAAGTACGGAACGTCTTTTGTGCAGTGTGGTTTCAACAAAGAAAAAAAAAATTCTGATTGCAAGTTTTCAGTTTTTGGTAAGTAGATAACTTCTTTTTTTTGTTCTAATTGATTCTAAACCACAATGCTACGATCACTGGTTTTTTTTTTAGCAGAACCTTTGGGTTGAGTAGAGTAAATTTTTTTTTTTCATTTAAATATTTGGGTTGAGTTATAATATGCTAACTTCCACATTAACATAATAAAAAAATTGATGTTGTTTTTCCAAAAAAATTTTCCCACAATACGTGGATAGCCATATAATGGCAATAAGTAGCAAGTTGACCATGACTTTTATAATTTAAACTAGTGTTTTAAAAACCGGACCGATCATTGAACCGGTAGAGGTAGAGGTAGAGGGTCGAGGGTCAAGGGTCAATGGTTAAACCAGGGTCGAACCGGATTTTTATTAATTAATATATTTTTAATTTATATATTATAGATATTGTATAATATATCATAATAAATAACAAATATTTTAAATATATTTGATGAATTAGTCTTTTTTTGTCACTTTTATATCAATTTTAAGTCATATAAATATTACATTACATAAATAAGTTAACAAATACAATCTACCTTGTTGGTGAGGAAGAATTATGCTTTATCAAGATATATTGAATTAGATTCCTAACATATGCATTTTTAGCAAAAAATAAATAAAAACCGGTTTAAGGGTGAACCGACCAATTTAAAGGGAAAATAAACCAATTTTGGCCGATTTTTGACCAGCGTTGACCGATTTTCTCTTCTAACCGAACCGATTACCAGGCCGGTTCACCGGTTTTCTGGTTGAACTGGCCGGTCCGGTCCGATTTTCTCATCATGGATTTAAACTGATTATTCATTCATTACATGTATGAAGACCACTTAATTTCTCTCTATTTCATACAACATAAGGTTTTTATTTTGCTTCATTATATATATGTGCTTGTGGCACACTAGAGATTAGCATATTGGTATGTGATTTACAAAATTATGACCCAAGCATTTTGGTTTAAACTAAAAATTTTAGTTTTAGAAAATTTTTCTACCTGAAGCTTAATTTCGAAATATATATACTTCCTTGGATTTTCGTGTAAGCCAAGTTGGGTTTGAAGCTAACTTCTTTAATCTCTAAATTTTCAGCCATGTGATTTTGGTTTACAAAACCTAGTATTAAACCTTTTGGGTATTAAATCCTTATTAGGTATATTTACTGGGTTCTCCCTTATATTTCGCATCTTATTTAATAGTGGTTAGGTTACGAAGTAGTGGTAAAGTAGAATGCTATTGTAATATGTGTATATTTTATAATTATGGGGGTATCTGATGTGAATCCTTCGGACACGAATCTATCTTGAGGTGGAGATTGGATGGAAATAACCATATTACCACCAAAAATTTGAGTGTGAGTGGATATTTACTTACCCTTAGATGCTTGAAATACTTTTAAATCTGTCTGATAACTTTCGTATTATTTGAAAGTGAGTTGAACAAGTTTTCATGAATTATTATTGGTGTACGAATCAAATTTACTTCTATGAAACATTCATAAGAGTATTGCACCTTCATGAATTTTTTATAACAAAAATAAATTGTGATGGAACTAAAATTTTAGCGGACTTAAATGTACTCTGAGATCCATAGATTGCCTATGGTAAAACTACTAGGTGCACCTAGGTCGCAACTTCTAACAGTAGAGAGCAGCTTCTATTAGAGGATAACTTTTATCAATGAGTGTAGTTCCTAACAGAAGATTTGATGTTGATTAGACAGCTTCCGGATGAGTGAAGTTCCGGAAGGGAGTAATTAATGAACGTTTCCTTTGGTGAGTATAGTTCCCTGAAGGTGGGAACCTAGTCGCCTCTCCAGTGAAGGCAGTTCCTAGAGTAGGATGATTAGTTTTCAATTTGGGATTTTCCATTGAACCATTATGGATCCTGGTACTTGTGAACTCTAGTGGACTATTTTAAACTTTAAATTCTATTTGTGATAATTTTATTAATTATTTTTATTATTATTATCAGATATTTAGATTACCTTGTTTCCCGGAGTAAGGTGTACTATGTGCATGTCATTATATTTTTATTATACACCTATGTATTGAAGCAGTATTCTTAATCATGATAAATTTTGACGGCAATGTACACTACATATAGGAGTTCATGCATCCCTTGGTAAGTATTTCTTCTATTCACTGAGTCGGTGTAATTCACTCCTTCAAATTCTACTATTTTTCAAATAAGGCTATTGGTGAACTATCTTCAGCTCCCCCCGTACCTTTTAAACCTACAGAGTAACTTGGTAGGCAACCCTAAATAAAAGTGGAGTACACTTCTGGATTGTAGATTATGTTGGATAAGATTTTCATTGCTTATTATTTTAAATAAGTATCATGATCTGTAATTATAATTGCTTGATTTATATATAATTAGGACAAACAGTCCATGATGAACATTGTTATTTGATTGATGTTGAGGCCATGGAGGCCATTTGATTTATGATGGGATTATCCACCTTGTGGTGTTACCGTTTGTACCTTAGGACAGTTCATATTTCAGCGAAAACTTTACCCAAATTTGTATTAAATTTGATTTTAAATATCTTACGTTTAAATTAAGTTTGTTTTTATCTTTCAACTCATAATTTGGTTTAGTTGAACTAAAATATGAGTCTCGTAGGCTGGTAGGTTATTATTTAAATGATAATTTTTTTACACTGATCACGTACCTTAAAGCGGGGCGTGACACATTCTTTCTATGGAAGTAATCCAGATACTACAGTCTTAATCCAAAAGACACATATATCCTTTTGCATAACCCTTATGTAAATGTATCTTAATTTATTAGAATCTATGAACCTTAATAGATAGAAAATAAAACTTACATAAATAAACTCTTTATTTATTAATATTAAAATATATTTATATTAAATTGGAGAATATAACATGCTTTTCAAGGCAACCTATTCCCAACAGTATTAGAGTACAGAAAAAGAACATGAGAAAAATATAGATGAAATACTAATTGCAGTTAGATACTAAAGAATTGCCTAATGTATCAATAAATACCCATTATATTTAGTGATACATGAAGAAATTTCGTCAAATGAATACTTTTATTTTTTTTAATTAACTAAACTTTAATTATTTCTTTAGTTTTATTAATCATTTGTTTATATATTTTTTGTCTTACATTATTATTTAGTTACATGTAAAAACTGGGATACATGAAGTAATTGTATCAAGCGTAATCTCTTTATTTTCCTTAATTTTTTCTAATTAATTAAGATTTAATTAAATTTTTTTACTATCTTCTTATTTATCTTTTGTTTCTATTTTCTATTATTTAATTATTTTTTTAGTTACCTCTAAAAGTGGTGATTAATTCTTTCTTCTATTATATGTTTAATTACCTTCTAAATATTTCAATGTAAACCTTATCCAAATTATTTGATTTAATTATCCATTTAGTTCCATATAAAAATTATGAGTTAAACTTTGGTTAAGTCAAGTGGAGGCTCTCTTTATTCTTCTTTATTTATTTTTTAATTGAGCACTAGTTATCATATTTATTTTTTAATGATTAATATATAAATAAAAACTAATATGAATATTTTTAACTTTTTAATTATTTATTTTTTTCAATTATTAATAAAATAGTGATATAAATAATTTTTAATAAATTTTTTACACGAGTCTACAGCTAGTTCTAACTTCTATATAATATAAATGATTACTTAAGAAAATTTGGACATTACAGATAAAGCTTTCAAAGATGAAAAGCTATGATAAACCCATTTAAAAATATAGAAGAAAAATGGAACATGTTGCTTTGTACTTTTTCGTCATCAAACATAAAAATTAATATTATAAAAGCAATGGGATTTTAACCCTTGAAGAATTAAAAATTCAAATAAAAAAGAAATGGTCTAGTTGCTTTAGAAAAGTATATAACAAATAAATACACGTCAATGACATTTTAAGAAAATGTCGGAAGTGCCTTTTATGTTTAACTTTTAATTATGATATATTCAATTAGAAAAAGAAAATCTTTATATTGTATATGATTTTAAGAGTTGATCTCTTTAAAAAAATTTATATAATTTTAATTTTTTTAAAAAGTTATGGTAGTTATTTAACAATTCCCCACTCTCTTTTTCTTAATTCTAAAAAAATGTATATATATATATATATTATATTCTACATACATAAAATACGAATACATATTAATTTATTTTTTTACTAAATGACAATTAATAATTTTTATTTAAAATTATTAATTTAATTAAATATAATTAAAATAAAATAAAAATTGACATGCAGGGCCCTTCTAATCTTAAGTGACAGAAGGTTAATGTCAGCAATTTCCAACGTACACCATTCCTCACATTCCCTGCTTATTATCCTTCTGTCATTTAAGTTTATACTTATATTATTTATTTATTTATTGTTAATTTGATTCTAGTTGATAGAATGAGATTTTTTTTTTTTTAAGTTTTATTTGTAATGCTTTCCATAATTGGTTTTGCCATGTATGCTTCTGAAAAATCCATTGCAAGAATCCTATTAGCCAATTATAGGGCGTAACGCTTCAGATCAAAGCAGTTTGGATGAAACAATAAGCAGGTCAGATTACCAGTATTCGTCTAACCAACCTTCTTAACTTAGTCCCTAATGCCTATATCTCAAAGAATACTAAAGAGTGCGGCCAAACAAGGAACTGGTAGCATCTAAAAATTATTCATCATATTCTACTGAATTTATTAAAGAAACTGAAATAGACTAAATTAAGAGCTGAGTTTCAAACTTTAAACTTCGAGTTCTAACTTTTTAAAATTTGATAAAAATCAAGGCCGTGGCCAGGCTCGATCCATAATCAACTCTACATCAAAGTTAATGGGAACAAAAATTCGAAGTGTATCAATATACATATATATTCTCATACCTGTTATCTTACAAAAATCATCACCAACACTTGTCTCAGATAGATATACATGAAAAAGTGGTCTCAAGAATAGAAAACAACTCCATCCACAACTAATTCAAAAACTGCAACTTCTCATATTATATCCTAGGAACTCTTTCTGTGGCATTCTTTCTCAGATGCACCGGATAATTTACAGCCTGCTAACAAATGACAAATGGATAAAACAAGTTTGGTAAAAGTTGCTAGGTGTTGAAAGCCATAAATAAGTTCTGCTTACGAGCGTGCTGCGGAATAAGCCGATTGGTGATATCAGGTGGTATACCCGAGAGCTCTGCATGAATGAACATAATGAAATCAGGAAGGATGGGGGCATAGAAAAAAAAAAGTAAACATCTATAAAGCGTGGATACTTTAAAAATAGAGCAGTGTTGTCATTGATAGGTCTTCGACACTCATAAAATACAACTTAACACTTCAAATTGCACCTAAATGCTTCATATTTTGTTGTATGGCAGTGTCCGTACCAATACCAAGTCATATCTCGTACGTGTCAATGACTGAGCTTCTTATCAATGCATGCAAATATTAGATTCTCAATATGACAAGTCCATATAAATTTTTTACAAGCTCTGTATAGACGTTGAAAGTGCCATTTCATTTCCCATAATCCCAGTTAATTGCTCCACAGAACCCATTAGTGAGTAAGCCAGGCAAAGACAATTCATAAAACAAGGATATTAAAGAATACAGAATAAATAAATGCAAAACCAAAAGCACAAGGCCTATCTTCATTTTCAGTATACATGTTATTCAAAAGTTGTAGCACAAGGATTTTTCTTTCTGTTCCTGACCCCAGAATTTGAGATTTGATACTATTTTGTCTTCATGTCTGTTTTGGCTAAGAAGCTGTTGGCAAAATATGCCAGTGTTGAGAGAAAACTTATTAATTGGCTTATTGCTTCAAATAAAGCTCTTCCAAAGAACTTCAGTAATTTATTAGTACTCAAACTCACCCTGGGGTTTAAAATTAAACAGAGGAGGAAGTGGGCGGCCATTAGGAAGGCGGGTGTTTGGGTCCCTTAATTCATCAAAGAAGGGATGAATGCAAGCTTCCAACTGCAGTACCATAAAAAGGTGAGCATCAGGTAGTATTTTAATAATATTCTACATCCATGATCACAAAAGAAAAGAACAGAGTAAGAAGATAGGTATGTTAAACTTACAGCAGTGCATCGCAAATTGGGAGAGTACTGAAAGAACCTACAGACAAGGTCCACTGCTTCGGGGGGTAAACGTTTCTGAAAGACCTGTTAGATATTGGATAATATCATGACGTATTCCTCATGTAAAAAAGACTCACTTTAAGCAATGTGTGTGAAGACATGAACAAAAGTTTTACCATGACTTGCACAAGCTCAAAACAATTAGCTTCACATCTACATATATTAATAGGACTAATTTGTAACTACATCAATTTAACTGATTTTTTTTTTTTGGCAAAACGAAGGGCAAAAGCCCAAAACTACACTACACAAAGTCTAGAGAATGACACTCTCATACAGTCTTCACGCAGAACTTGATGAAGCTCGGAAATTGATACCTAAATTCCTATCCCGGAAGACCATCCTCACCAACTGTAACTGCTTTCCAAAAACAATGCAGATTACAACGAACCTCTGAATTTTGAAAAAACACTGTTATGTCATCTTGGTAGGGATGGCAACAGGGCAAGGTGGGGGGGGGGGGGGGAGAGACCTTCCCTACTCCCCTGCCTCCCATTCCCCGCAATGGGAAAAATTTACCCTATCCCCATTTCCCACTGGCATATGGGACCTATGGTGATTCCCAAATTTGTAAATTTTTGAAAAATCTAAACAATAAAATCTTAAATTCAAATACAACTCCTAAAAAAAGACATATATCAAAGTTTGCTAGTATCAATTATAAATGTGCAATTACTAATATAGACATATATATACTAAAATAATCGAAAAAATGAATGGTATTCTAATAATTTCAATTGGGATGGGGAGTATGGTCCATGTCCATGTCCCCAAACTCTAGGTGGAGGAAATCTACCCACACCCCCCCCCCCCCCCCGGTGTCCCCCCTGGGTAGAAATTTACCCCATCCCTTACCCCACAATCCCCATGGGGATCCTAATAAGGAAAATTGCCATCCCCACAATGTCATCTCTATACTAGGAACTGTCAATAATGAATAATATCTATACTAATCAAGCATTGATCTCATAGGGCCCATGACATTTGTCAAGACTGATCCAATTCCATGCCATATCAGAACAAGTAGCCCACACTGCCCAAACTCAACAAAGAGATCATATTATTCTTGATAATATGATCTGCACTCTATCTAATACCATTACAACTAAGCCATATTGATTTGTATCCTTCTGTAGCAAATGCCATTAAACTGATAGATAGGCTTGCTTCTTCAACAATAGCAACTTCAGAAAGGATTTTACTTTTTAAAATAAACAGGAGAAAGAACTTTTCTTTTATTCTTTTTTTAAAAAGGGGGTAGAACTTCCCATGATCCCATCTATCTGATGAAACCCCTTCCCTTAGCCACATAAGGGACAATCTGCATACAAGATGCTCAACACGAATCAGACAATTCACCACATCCTAGTAACCAAGAAACAAATAAGTTCTAACAGCTCAATCAGCTAGTTTTGTCAATCACTTTCAAACACCAGAGAAAAATAAGCATAATTCCATCTGAAAAACCACACTGATTGCTGATAAAAACATTACATAGGAATTACTAGTACAGGATCAAAAGTAATTAAGGTCACCAAGGCAAAGAATGAGCATTAAGAGATTAAATTTAAATCTTGAATTACTGAGAGCATTTGCAGTAAATTATAGGATGTAAGCAAAGGAAAAGAAAGAACAAACCTTGTGCCATGGATGAGGTTTTATCTGTGGAAACTTAAATTCAGTATAATTTGGGTTCATGCACTTTATCTCCTCCCTAGTTGGAGTTCCCAAAACCTGAACAAAATTTTCAATTATATTATAATTCTTGGAGATCTTTTGGGGTATAATAAACTACATGACTATTATATTATGAGAACAATAAGAAACCTAGGAGTTACTACTTGTATATACCAAGGCAGGTTTTCCTTTTCTTTACTCCAGCTTGTTCAAAACAAGAAGAGACAATCAAGTGTAAAAATGCAACTTCAGATACAAGATTGGGAATCGTTGCTCAAGTAACAAGATAAATTTCTACCTTTACTTTAGTATCGATGTAAAGAAAATGTCAAAATCTCCAGAATATTTATCATTTCCTGCTGACCTGACTGAATTTATTCAGAGTCTAACCAAAAGGTGTTACACAATTTATTGCAAGAATTACATAAATCTAAGATCACAATCCAGCTTTCTGTAAGATATGGCTGGTAAAATAATGCATCTACTATCCCAAATGGCAAAAAAACAGATCATTCTCACCTTGATGATTTCAACTAGTTGATCAACTCCACTTTCTCCAGGAAACAAAGGCTGGAAAATAAGTTGGATTTCAGTGATGAAGAAAATGACAAGAAAATAATGGAATGAGGAAAATTTATTCAATCATCAAGCTACCTGTCCAAGAAGTAGTTCAGCCATTACACAACCAGTTGACCATATATCTATGGCAGGTGTATACTCAGTGGCACCAAATATAAGCTCTGGAGCACGATAGTATCTTGAACAGATGTAAGAAACATTTGGTTCTCCTTTCACCTGATGAATCAGATTATGATTGAAACTTGAGCAAAGAAACAAGAGCTTCCAGCAACCACCAGTAAGCTTAATATCTTACCAACACTTTTGCACTTCCAAAATCACAAAGTTTCAGCTGATGTGTGTGCGGGTTCACCTGCCATGAGCAACATGCATTTAAGCACAACGAATAGTAACTGATGCCAACACAAGTATTTACTAATGTATACATGCACATATTCTACTATCTTTTCCTTTATAATAGGCCAAACTTCAATTCACAATGATCCCTACACAACAATGAGTTGATTGTAGGCTCCTAAGCCCAAATATCCTTGGAATAGGATACTCCTCTTTAGGTGCGCTCCATCAAATCCTCTCCTCCGATCACTTAACTTAGCAAAAGTAAAAGTAAATCTTCTAGACAGGTCTGACAGTACTGCTAAAGACTAAAGAGGGAATAGCTTAATGTATTTAATTAATCCAAAAAACTCCTGAATTTCCCTACAAGTCAGAGCTCTTTCCCAGTGGTCTCCCAGGTACTCATCACTACCCTGCTCATTCCTTCCTTCAATCACTTATATAGCAAAACATTAATACAAGAAATAAAAACATTTAGACATTCAACCTTCGATTTGTCTAGTAAGATGGTCAGCTCTCATAAATGCAGTTTCAAAATGAAATTACAATCAACAAATTCTCAGAATGAGACTGTTCTTCTACAGATCATACTTTCCTAATTATAATATAGGTTCTAAGGAAACTCTCGTATGTCTGTTACATTAGAGAAGAAAATACTCCAAGAGGACAGGTAGGACATTAAAAAGCCATAGGAAGTTAGAAAATTCAAATAATCCCGCATCCATAATTTCAACCAGCCAACAATGAAACAAGACTACCAGTATGCATTAGCATGTGACATATGGATAATAAAAAAAGTAGTATAAGGTAAAACCAGCATTCATAAAACCATCCATGACAAAACCAACTTCAGATATTGTTCAAAGACATTGCCCAGTGATTAAACTACAACTGGAAAGTCTTTTGAAGAGCAGTTAAGCCACATTTGATTATGCAGACATATTAGGATGCAGGTATGCATTCATTTCACCAAATATGAGCATCAGATATATATATGAGTAGAATAAGCTGTATCTTTCCTTAATTTCATTTCAGCAATGTTTCCCTTCAGTGTGTATTTATTTAGATTTAGAGTGTTAATAATTTTCAAACACTTCTAAATGATGTATGAACATGCAGAATGTTATACTAAAGAAGCACGCTTTGTGGCACTCACAATATAAACACTAAATAAGTTCCAGGAAACAAAGAAATCAATAACTCAACAGGATGTCTTACTAGTAAGTTTTGATTTTTGATGTCACGATGACATAAACCAATGCAAGTATGTATATAAGCAAGGGCCCTACAAATCTGCAGCCACATTGATAAGAAAAAAACACAAATTAGGAAACAGACAATAAACCAATAGATAGTTACAATGTGTAAACCACATGATTCTTGGGTATTTTTTTATTCTGAAAGTGTCTTTTACCCAAATAAAAAACGAAATATCCATGTTTCATAAATCTAGAGGTATACGTTATAATCAAATGAAATCATCGGTGAAACTGGAACTAAAATTGTTTAGAATGGGACAATAAGGCTGAGATAATAATAAATAAATAAACAATTAGGTAGAGTTTATATGAGATGAGCTAGCTTTTCAGGGGCCAATTATATATTATTTGTGAGAACATCTTTTTATATATGGGATAATTGTAAATTTGTAATCATCAGAATCTTTGGAGAGTTTTCTCTCCCTATTCTTATGCGTTTCCGCTCCTAGATCAAATAGAGAAGCAAGCAATTATATACCTGGTAGGTATAAAGCTTAACATAAATTAAAGGCATTCGCTGGTTAATCCTGCTATAGTTCCTCGCACAACGGTTAACAGTTTCAGGAACATATTCAAGTACAAGATTCAAGTAAAGCTCTTCTTTGTCAGTTGTTGAAAAGAAACAATGCTTAAGGGCAACAATATTCGGATGATCCAGCATTTGCATAATCTGTAACTCCCTATTCTTGTAGCGCTTGTCCTGGAGAACCTTCTTGATGGCTACAATCTCTCCAGTTTCTCTACATTTAGCCTGATAAAAGTAAAAGAATTTATCAGTATATCGTCATTTAAAACTAAAAGCACGCCGTTTACAAAAGATATCAAGAGCAAACAATGTGGTTATCCCTCACTTGAAAGACAACACCAAAAGAGCCTGTTCCAACCACATGTTCAGCAATATAACTGACATTCTGTCAAGTCAAACAAAACAAATGTCAAGGAAGTTGTTACTAGCTAGTAGTTCAACTATTCTATGATCAAATAAACACAATAAATTTATTTGACCTGCTTAGATTGACCATTTCGACCACCAATGCTAGTTCTTATGACATGTCCTGTTTCGGCCCCCACACCATCAATGATGTCAGGCTCACTATCCTGCAAAACACAAATAGTAAAAACCCAAAACAAGAACAGCTAAAAGAACTCAAATTTCAAAGATGGTAAGTTCTGGCTGTAGTCATTTTTTAAACCAGTAAAGTGCCCTCGGAGTAATGGAACCACTTTGAAAGTCGAAACCACACTGCTATTTGTAAGTTATCAACCACAACAGGAAATACCCAACTGGAAGATAATCCAGACTCATAATAACATTTGCAAAAACTGATAGGATCTTCAAGCATTTAAAAGATGAAACGAGGATAACCAAGTGTCAAAATACAGTAACTTACTCTGTCCTCATCATGATCAATATTGTCCCTCAACCTCAACTCATGCATCTCTCTCCCGAGCCAATCCACTGAACTAGATGAACCCCTGAAGCCATTAACAGACCTGGAACTGCCGGCCCCACCATTTCCAATGCTAGCAGATGCCATGAACAACTTTGACAAGTATCACAAATTCTACAATTTGCTGCCTACTGGATACTTTGCTCTAGTATTTCCAGTTTCCTCCAAGCACTTATCACCCTGTAAGAATTCGTTAAGAACATATCCAAAGTAAGACACTGAAAACCCAAAGACCCATAACAATCTAACATCCCAGTTACATTAAAATAACTAGCAAAGGAATAAATTATTTAAGATTGATCAGATCTATTCCTTTATAGCTCCTGTGGGAAAAATTAAATTAGAACAACGTTTAGACCTCAAATAAATTGAACTTAACAGTTAACACCAAATATATTATATCTAATAACTGGAAAAGGAAAAAAAAATTCCAATCTAAGTTCAATATAAAACACCATCAAATCAAAAGATTCAAGCAAACTATCAAAAACTAAAATTATAATCATGGTTTCTTCACACTCACCTGCAAGCGTTTCTGATCAAAATCGAACCACTGCTCTTTCATTTTTCTCTGCTTTCAGTTTCAATCTATGACCATTTTCTTTCTAAAAATAAAAAAAATAGAAAGATCGGATTAATTGTTTGATTTTCTTCTCATTTTCTCTCAGTCTCTCTCCCTCTTCCAAAATTTCTCGCTATACTGTTTAGCTTCTTGCTGTTTCTCTCTCTAATACTTTCTCTCTGTAAAAATGTTCCCTCTCGCTGTCATTGGAGTTTGGAGTCCCAACATATCCACTCTATATTTTATAATGATTTATTTAATGGTGAATTTTAAGCTACACTTGCTTAGACTTTTTATTTTTTTTATTGTTTTAATTATTTTTTTTATATTACTAAATTATTATTTATATTATTTTTTTTAAAAATTTTTAAAAAAATTTTTATATTTTTTAAAAATATTTTTATTTGTGAATAAATAGTGTCAAAAAAATTATAGATAAATAATATATAAAATATGTAAAAATATTTTAAAATATTTTAAAAAATTCTCAAAAAATTATATAACCTAGATAATAATTAATTAATCTTAAAAAATAATAAAAAAATTGAGATAAAAAAACACATAAATTAAAAAATTTGGATACCAAAATTATGTTACAGCCCAAAATGGGGCTGTAGTATAGCAAACGCCTTATTTAATTTGTAATAATATATTCATAATTTGTTCATGTATATTATATTATTATATATGATTTTATGAGTAATATTTTTACAGTTTTATATATACAATTTTAATTTTTAACTTAAAAATTAAAATTATTTAATAAAATGTAATCAAAATAACAAAATAAATTAACATATATAATAATATTTGTCAAAAAAAATTATATATATATATATATATATATATTCATTCTATATGTTAGTATAATTATTTATACTAATCAAATTTTTTATTTCAATAGTCAATCAGATATAATTAAGTTTATAAAAACATTAATTATATCTCGTATTTAGAATGGTATATTTTCAATCTTAAATGTTAATAGGTTTAATGTTAAGTGGAATTTAATCATTATTTTTTTCTTAAATTTTTGGGGCATTGCACTTTTATGTAAAAATAATAATTAAATATGAGTAATTTTATTTTTGGGTATAAATTTATTTTTTTCTGAAATACTTTGTGAAAATAATTATAAATTTAACATTATATAATTTTTGTTGTAAAAATATAATTAAATATATAATTATGAAGTTATACAAATATAATAATAGATTCTTAGATAAATACGAAAATGACATTAATGCCTAAAAATCTAAGAGGTTTAATTAATTATACTAATGAGATATCCCTATTTGGTGCACAAAGAAAAGAGAAATATCAATATTGCTTTGACTCTAGAGCAAATTCCCTTTTCTGTCCCTGTTTGAGGGAAAATGGATAATATTTATTTTCTTTTGCATTGATGTTATGTTTTACAACAAACGAAGAAAGTTGTAATTCTATTTTTTTAAATTTTATATTGTAGTTATTATGAAAAAAAAATTATTGTAAAGTGACATTTAAAATGTTATATAGTAAAAATATAATACAAATTATTGTGAATTATATTGTTATTATAAAATTATAGAAAAATTATTTATAGGTATTTAATGAGGTATCAAATTCTCACATCATGCTTTATGTATAGTGTCATTACTATTCATATTTTTTTTATTCCTTATAAAAAATAATTATTCAATTATAAAAATAATTATTATAATTACTTTTTTATAATCAAATAATTATTTTTTATAAATGATAAAAAACAGTATATGGCACCAAATATAAATTTGGTGTCGAAGGGGCACCATCTAGAAATTTATTGCTAACACCTATAAATAATTTTCTTTAAAATTATGTAATTATTTAAAATCATAATAAATTAATTGAAGTTTAAATAATAAAAAAGTATGATAGTATATAACAATGTTTTAAAAATTGAATAGAGCAATGAAATGGAATAGGGATGAATTCACAGGTGAATAGTTCAAACTGTGGCGAATCATTTTTATTTAAAAATAATTTTATTACATGAAATATAAAAAATATATTGATTTTGTAATCAAATTAATAAATACATTTATAAAAATGACCATAAATATACAATAATAATATAAAATTAGATAATACTTTTTTATATGATAATTAAAAATTAAAAATTCAATCGTTGTCTTTAAAGAAGGATAGTTTGTGTAATACTGAAATTATAATATACATAATCAGTTCATTTTTAATTTTTCGTTCACTCTTTATATTTTTTAAAATTAACTTTAGAAAGTAAAATGAATTCTTGTCACTTTCGTTCCTATCACTTTTTTTTTAACCTTTATCAAATTTATAAAGTAATTATGACTCTATAGCTTCTTATTTTTATTCTTTAATCGTCATTTTATATTTTGTTAACCATTCCCAAATTACAAGAGGATTAACTCAAGTTGCATTCTTTTTAATATTAAATGTTAGTTGATTTTAATGTTAAGTATTTAAACTCTCACTTTTTCTGATGTTATATATGATATCTATTGAAAAAAAAATCTCTTGAAATGAGATTTTTATAATGTATACTCATCTTGACAACATCTAAGATGCCATTCAATATTTTATTTTGGTATATATATATATATATATATATAAGAAGAAAATTATAAATATAGATGCAACTTAGGTAAGCAAAAACCAACCCCTTTTGTTTCTTATGGATGAGTAATAGACTTCAAACTCATGACATCACATTCAAATGATGAATAATTATTATATCTAGTGCTCAATGATCAAAATGTATGACTTAATAATAATTAATGAATTTTTTTCTAAGCAAGTAGCTATCTATTAATTACTGATTTTTTAAGGTGTTTGGTATAGGAATTTCTATAGGTTTTTCAAGAAACTTTATTTACGAAACAAAGTATATCATATTTGGTGTAATCTTTTCAATAAAGGTTTTCTTTTAGAAATTCTAATTTTCTCAGGGATTTAATTATTCATCAAATATAAACACCTAATTTTCAAATAAAATCATAAGATTTTTGTTTTCCCATCTCGTAATAAAAAAGTAAGTTAGAACTCGGAGTGAATTTAAGCTTTGAGACCAAATTTGGGGACTGAGATGGGAGTTCGGACCACGGCTAAGTTTAAGAGCTGAGATTGAGTTCAAGTTCAAGAGTCGAGAACCAGAGCTCAACAAATCGTTAAAATTATAATTATTATTAAAATGTCTCATTTTAATGAAATCAAAGGAAATATTTTCTTACAAATATCAATCATATTTTCTACTAATATCTAGTGAATTTAGTATCTAAGTTGAAGTTGTCTCTTAATTAATTTCATGTTACAAATTAAAAAAATTTATACCAAATACTATCATATGATATATAGTGTTTAATCTTTCTTAGAACCACTAAAGAACAAATATGGGAGTTAGCAATAAAAAAATCAAAGCTATTAATGGATCCCCATAAAATATTTAGTGACTTGTAAACGTGAATAATGTTTATCCAAAAATGATAAATTCTTTGGTAAACTTAGTCTATTCAAAATATATAGACTAAATAATCATGAATGAACATACGGTTGTAGATCCTAATAAAATTTATCCCTAAAAATATCTCAAACATTAACTATCAATGGCTTCATTCTATTGGCACAAAAGCTAAGCCACCCTACACAGATTAATTACTTCTCCATTCAAAGAGGCAAAGTGTTTCTTAATCCTTACTTTTAATTATTCAATTGAAATCATGTGTTTGATTGCTAGTAATCATAATCAAGTACATAGGATTGATAACTTCGTGTTCTGTAGAGGTTAATAATCTCCACATTTTTTATGAACTAAAAAATATAAAATTATTTTAGTCATTATATTTAAAGGACATAATATAAGAATTTTTTTATCATAACATAAATGTCTTAAATATAAATGTCCAAGTGAGATGATCAAAATATATTTTCATTTGTGTCTTTTAAAAAGAGAGAAATGATTTTTTGATACAATTTAAAATGTGGAGATTGCTAAATGTTTATTTATGTAAGAAACTATATGAGAAACTATTATTTCTTATGTTAAAATTTATTTTTAATAAATATGGGAAGGTTTTATTATTTATTCCCCTTTTAAGACTATTTCAATTCCAGTGTATGAATTTTTCTGTAGTTTCTGCATACATAAATGTTTGAGATAATATATTGTGAGAGTGAAAATTAAATTATTATTAATCAAAGCTAAGTCATTCGGGAGAAAAGTAATAAATTCATAACAAATACTCTTAAGCCTAGTAATTTTAATTTAAGAATAGAGAAAGTTAAAATTTAAATTATAACCAAACCTCTAAACACACCATGAAGTAACTCAAGTGACATCCTTTCTAATACTGAGTGTTAGGATGACAATAAGAATCATGATTGATCATTTTGAACGGACCATGATCGTTCGATCAAGCTTTTCGTATGTGATCGAACGACCACAATCATTTTAACAAAAAATATATATTTTAAGAAAAAAACATATAAAATGTGCACAATCGTGTCGGCCACGATTTAATATTATCCATCATCCAATTGCAACATGACAAGATCAAATTTCATTAAAATGATCCCAAAATTAAGGGTTCAAACTCACACTTCCAATTTATTTTCTAAAAAAAATTGAAGTTATAGAAAAATTTAAAATATAATAAAAGGCATAATATTCCAAAAGTAACACTCATATTTTCTCAATTCACCCTTTAAGTTTTTTCATTCATCTTATATCATAGTTTCCCTTTATTATCTACATTATCCCTTTGTTCATAAAAAAATTATTTGAATTATTCTTTTCTATATATAGTAGTACATGATAAGAGACCTTTTAATACTATAGGATTAAATATTATATTACTATATTATATGTTCTTTTTCTGCTAGATATTACTATATCATATTTTGATGCTAGACTAAGTGGATGGAAGGAAAATAAGAAGATAAAGCAGTGGGTTTTATTTAATGTACTATAATGATAATTTAATAAATAATAAAATTTATAATAGATTGATTATGAGTTAGGTTGAAAACCTAATTTTATTAATTAAAAAAATTAAATTTAAAAATTAATAAATATTTATATCCCTGCTTGTCTCTGTAGCCATTTACATGGAGTCTTCGGACCACTTTGTTCTTTTAAAAAATATATATATATAATATGTGTGTGTGTTTATACAGTAAAAATATTATCAGATTATTTCGTGCAATAATGAGAGTCTGAGACTATATGTTCCTCTTCAATAATCATAAGGCCTTTATAGAATAAGTTATTTTCGATATTAACTTCAAGGTTTAAATTTGAGTTATCAAAATTATAATAATTCATAAAAAAAATTTTAAATATAATTTGTTCTATTAATCAATTTTAAAATTTAATCATTGAATTAATCAGATTCAGATCATTAGACGTACATGACAACCATGCAGATTGATGCAATCTAGCATAAAAAAATGGGTTAGCCCTCTATTATTAAATCAAATTAATTATAATTGTATCCCATTCAATGTTTTTAGTAGGTAATAGTTTTTAATTAATATTAAACATTTTTTAACAATCTTAAAAATATATTTCATCATGTAAGTGCATTTAAAAAAATTAAAACCTTTTATATTATAGTATTTTATTAGTAAAATATCAATATAAGTTCATGGATAATACTTTCAAAGTTTTGATTTTTTTTTTCGATGCACGATTAAACTTTAAAGTAATGTATCAAAATAAAATAAAATACTTATAAAACATAATATCCTTACGAAACCCTATTTATGATCTTAAACTTTTGGTTTGGGGCATAATTCAATACTCAAATTATATTAATACTTTTCAATACTCAAATTAATAAATTATATTATTAGTTTGTGTTAAACTCTTTGAAGCATAATGATTTTTTCAAAAAAATAAAAATTAAATTATTTTTTATACCTTACTATTCTAAAATTGTTTAAAATATTAGAGAAAAAATAAATTTATAAAATATTATTTTAAAATAATATATATATATATATATATATATATATATATATATATATATATATATATTTGAAGACACGAAATTACCTAATAAAAAATGAAAAAGAAGCTATGCATCATTAATTATGTTTGTCGAATAATAATAGTTTTCAACAAAAGCATGAACCGAATCATCTGTCTCTTTGTTCTTTCTTCTTTCCAGAATTTAGAAAAGTAAACTCAATCAAAGACTCTTTACAAAGATGCCAACTTACACAGTCAACAAAATTGCTTAGAGCATCTTCCTCCAACACATCTCATATAGTATTTGTTTGTTTTTAATTTTTATTATTTGTTTGTTTTCTTTATTTTTTTATATTATTTTGTCTATTTTTTATATCTGATAATTTTTAAAATTTTTTATTTGTTTTAAACAATAAAATATTTTAATATTACTATTTTAAAAATACAGTTCAAATATATTATTTAAAGAAGAAATAAAAAAATTTTAGATATAAAAAATATTTCAAATAATGTAAAATAAACAAATAAACAAAAAACAAAAAAAATATGATAAGAGATAAAAATAAAAAGTACTACATGAAAATATGTTGGAAAGCATAATTGTCAATACTAAAAAGAAAAACCCTGCAAAGGGACAAATTTTGATCTATAAAAAATTAATATCTTACATCATCAATGAGTTTTACTGTTAGGATTAAAAGTTCCTTTCATGAACATTATACTCTTAAAATTTTACATCAGTCCAACATTGTTTTGTGACCAATCTATATATCGTAAACTTAACCTACAATAATGCTTTTTAAAAATAATATATATATTAACTATTTGATTGCATGCTTACTTTTATATGAATTTTTTAAGATTTTGCCCATAAAATCAACATAATAATTACCTTTAATTCAATGGTTGAATCAATAAAAATTACATTATATAATGAGATATTGAGAAATTTAAGTGTCTTTATTTTTTACTAGTATCGATTAATCTCTTTTTTATATATATAAGATTTTAGTAAGTTTAAGTACATGTCTTTATGATTAATTTAATTTATTAATTTTTTATAAACCAAATGATCCAATGATATGAGGCAATTAGTAGGCCCTCCTCTACTATTAGCTTCAATTGGTGGCAATTTTCAATTTCACTAAAGCTTGGTTTCTTTTCCTTAGAAAATAAGTATATTTAAAAGGAATACCAACAATGACATATTATAAAAGAAATGATATAATATATAATATTTATTATTTAATTAATAGGTTTCATTGATATTTAATATTTATAGATTTATATATTGTATTTATCTCTTTCTTAACATGACAACATGTCCTCTCTTAAAATGAAATACTATTGATTTATTTAAAATCTTTGTACATGCAAAGAAAATAAATCCAACGAAGAAAAGGTTGACATCATAGTGATTTTAACTAGTAAATTTATACTAATAAATTTTTGCTTCTATGATATTAGAGTCATATTTAAGTATTTATGCCTGTTTGGAACAGTTTTAAAAAAATTTTTTTGTTCTTTTGTTATGTGAGAATAAAAAAATTTGTTTGGGTAACTGTTTTCATAAGTTATTTTTTAAAAATTATTTTTTAAAATAATAACTAGAAAACAAAAAATAGAAAATAACTTTTCTGTGTTTTGACTTATTTTTGTCGTATATTTTTTAAAAAATACGAAAAATAACTAATGAAAAATATTTTTATTCAAATAAGTTTTTTATTTTTTTATTTTATAAAACTATTTTTTAGAATTATTCTCAAAAATTATTTTAAAAAATAATAAAATAAAAATCGTTCCAATCATATCATAAATATAAAGATTGTGAATTCAAATCTCAATTGAAGCTAAATAAATGAAAAGAAGCAAATAGTAGGCTTGTGGATAAGAAAGCAAAGGTCATGGAGGGCCTGGTTTTCCCATTTTCTGCTAGAATTATCTGTGTATTAGCCTATTAGGGTATGCCTTTAGAAGAGCTTGAAAAAGGCATCCCATGATAATGACATGGGGCAATTAGTAGCTCCTCCACATGATTTAGCTTCAAATATAATTAACAAGAGGTAATTCTTTCATTAAACAAAATTTTAATTTAAGAAAAAATTAGCTGAAAATTATGTATTTTTGGGTTACATGTGCAAATTCCATTAAAATTAAATTTAACACATGGAAACTATAAAATAGTTATTTACTAACGGTGTAAACCATGCAGTACTGAGTAATAAAATGTCACTTTTAAAACCACGTGATAACAAAGTAAATAAGTATCAAACAACGTGATAGTAGTCTTAATTAATCCATTGTTTTTATATAGATATCTTGTGATTAGGTGATATCTAAACCAACTTATTTCCATCTTAGTTAATTTCTCTCTTATTTATCAAAGGCAAATTATTCTATTGGTAAATTCATAAAAAAGTTTATTGTAGTTTAGTTTCAAAAATTAATAAAATTAAAATTCACATATATAATCTAATCACGATCGGATACATTATTAGATCAATTCTTTGGGCTCAATCAAATTAGGTTTTATGATAATGGCTAAGAAGAATAAATTAGGTGATTCTTTGAAAATTTAAACATAATCATAAAAAATCATACTATCTCTAGGGCAACCTATGAAGTATAGTTCAAGGAATACAATTTTTAACACTAAGTGCCAAATAACTCCTAATATTACGAGTTTAAACCCTCCCTCAACATTTTATAGGGGATAAAAAATCTTAAGGCAAGAGATATACACATTCTTCAGTTGATTCTTGTACATGATTACCATATATGAAAATATATTAATTTTATAACAACGTCTTATAATTTTTTTTATTAATGTCTTAGATAATTTCATAATATTATCTTTATAGAGGTATTTGAATGCAATTAAACGGTATGTAAAAAATTCTTATTCAAGATATGGTATTCAATGTGCTGAAGAATGATCCATTCAAAGTATTGGAGATAACTGTGACTTATAATTTTTTCTATATTCAATGTTACTCAATTAAGTATTCAGTATGAGCTTATTGTATATTCAATTGTGGATTAGAATCTACTCGTTAAATTAATATGGTGAAGAATGATTCATTTAAAGCACAAAAGATGCTGCAATTATATATCTTTTTGAGTGAGAAAGTGTGGGAACATGCATGTGCGCGCAAGAACATGAATTGGTCCCCTCAATCTGACAAACTAATACAGTGCTTTCCAAGATTCAATTAAAGGAAAAGGAAGTTCAATGATAGAGACAAAGGCACATTGACAAGTTTACATTTGAAAGCTCAAGGAGGAGAAATTTTTCCATGCAGTTATTAATGAAAATAACATGTAATAATTCATGCCAAAACATTTTGTCTTCCTTATAAAATGAAGTATTTCAGAAAATACATATGAAAATTCATCAATTTGTTGACATATTAATTGTAGCCCAATATTGATGTAACAATCAATTTACTGATATGTGGCCTTCACTTTTGGATTATCAAACTCTCGAAACCCTAACTGGCGTGAGCAAGTCTTCCTATTGTAGAATACTGTTGTGACCCACATAGAGGGTTGGGAGATGTGTTGCCTTTCCTCGAATTTCTTCATCGGTGTCAATTTTTAGTGTTATTCATTTGACTAGGAGAGATTTTAGATCTTTTGCTTTGTCAACAATTATGCTTAAGAAGTATGTTGCCTCTTATTATTAGGTACTTAGTATCTTTTCTTTCCTCATAAATACAATCTTATATTTTTTGTTTACGTTTGATGCCTTGCAAATAACTTTTATAATCCCCAAAACTTTTATGCCCACATTTATTAAAAAAAATGTGACTTTGATAAATGTGGGGCCTTTCATTATCACTATACTGATTTATGCCTCTTATTTGGTCTGACTGTTTATCCCTACCATTATTCTGCATACTGTCATTGTTAGTTCTTTAACGAACCCCTTAAATCCTTGGATTTTGTTTTCCATGGTTGCACAGATTGTGATACTCTTGATAGGATGTTATTAGGAATGGTGTAATTGCATTATAGATAACTACTTGTTAAATGCTCTAATGCTGCAAGTTTTATGCTAAATGTTTGGGTTATACACCTGTCTTTACACATCCTCACCCTGCACTGAATGCACATTGCCATGCTAAATACTTAGGCCAGTCATATTGACCTTGTTATCCTTGTGATATTACACTTTACCTGCTCACATATGGCATGCTATACTTAGTGCATTTAACTTACTTTGTGGTCTTATTGTGCACTTTTTTCTGTAGCCCCTATGTTTTCTCTATATGCACACTCACCCTGCTTATATGATCATACTTATGCTTTATCTTATTGGATATACTAACTAAGTTTGGGTGTTATTGTGTGTAGGACATCAACACCCTCCCAAGACTACCAAGAGAGCTCGTTCATCTGCCTCCACATCCTCTGAGGCCAACAAATGTCAGTGCTGAGGCCTTAGAAGGATACCAGAATTCGGTGGTCAAGAAGAATGGCATTCAAGAACAGATCATTACAACTAATCATTTCGATAACATCCTCGCCCATATCCATAACTGAAATTAGGCCTAGTTTACTGGCCAACCTTAAGATGCGGTGATACCCATTGTGCGTGAATTTTATGCCAATACCTTTGAGCATGAGCATCACCGAGTCTATGTGCGGGTCGACACATGTACTTTGATAGCCACACCATCAACACCTATTATGAGCTCCCCAACATAGAGGACGATGAGTACCACAGCTTCATATGTGAGGATGTTGATTGGGATGAATTCATCTAGCTACTATGCAGGATGAGATGGAGAATATCCAAATGAGAGGTGATATCCTTCTCGACCAACGCCATGGATAAGGAATGCAAGGCCTGGCATTATTTCATAGGGCAAAGTTGATGCCCGTCATTCACTTCAGTGACGTGACAAGGGATGGAGCGGCACTTATCTTTCCCATCAAAAGAGGCTTATCTATTGATGTTAGGCGAATCATACAGAGTCACATAACTCAGTGTGCCTGTTCATTGGTAGTGTATTTTTCCCTTAACTGATCACAACCATGTGCAAAGATGCATGTGTAGTGTGGGATTCCAAAGAGGAAGTCTTACACCCTAAGAAATGCATTGACAACAACATATATTGGTTTATTTGAGATGACAAGGAAGTAGGCCTTGTAGTGCCCCCAGCACCTGCCAGAGCCACCACTATGCCCGAGCGTATATCACACCTGGAGGTTGAGGTTGCCAAGTTATGATATGACCTGTAAGTTGACCTGGAGGAGAAACGGTGAGCCAATGCCGAGTTCCGCCAGTATCCGTTGGAAACCAACACGGTCATTGCCCAGCTACTTACCCAGCAGGCAATCAGAAGTGGTGCCGACCTTACTCAACTTCCCTGTATTACGATTTACCCACCCCGATTAATGCCATAAACCCAACGATGACAACCCGTAGTGACAATGAGGATGAAATCTGAGTCATCAAGACAATACCTCTTAATTTTGCTTGTTTCCTTTCTTGTGATTTTCTTTTATTTTTTAATTTTTCCATTGAGGGCAATGTAAAATCTAAGTTAGGCATGGATACTTTAGCAAACTCAGTAGAGTATGGCCATGTTTTGAATTTTATGCTTTATTGTTATATCATAAAAATATATTTTTCCCTAAATGTCTACATTACTTAGAAATTGTTTGCTAGTATAGTTCTCTGTTGTGAAAAGAATCATTTATGTCTGTGATTGGAAATATTCTGTCTGTTTTGAACTCAAGGAGAATGAGAGATGTTATAGTGCTAAGTGTACTAGCTTCTATGTGAATATATGCTTGCTTGAATTTATTTTAACCAAATCAAAGCACCTATTCATGAACATTTAGCCAACTATAGGTTTAAAGTAAGTTTTATGCTGATTTGGACATACACCTCGTTAGATCTCACCTAAACTCTAGAACTTATTCAAAGAGTCTCTCGAGGTGAAGTCCTAGGTAAACATATCATTATACAAATGATCTACACCATCTTTGGACATTTGAGCTTTTCTAACCTACTCTAATCATCTAATACTTAGTCATCCTTTATTGAGCCTTTACATTGGATGTTCTTTCAATTATCCACATTGACTACCCTTAGCCTGTTGGATTTAGTTGTTATCCTAAGTGTTTACGGCATAGGCATGGGTTTTAAAATTTTTAAAAACATCCAAGTTTGCAAACAGGCAGAAACAAAACATATTGGAAAATAACTCACAGCTAGAAAGAGAAATAAAATATATAGAAATTTTATATACCTCTTGTAGTCACTTTAATCTTGAAATATACTTTCCAACCAAGCAAACTGACTGCCTATTCTTTAGGAAGTATCAATCCACGAAACCTATGGTAAATAAACTTAGTAATTGGAATAAAATAAAAGATAAAAGAAAATGATTGATAACTGTCACAACGTGACGGCCGGTGAAATAGCCATCGCTTTATGACTTTTAGGCGCTTAAGGGAAAACACAGAGAAAATGGGAGTTGCCACCAATTAATTAGAAGGATAATTGGGATCCTTAAAAAAGAAAAGAAAAATGGTCCTCGGAACCAGAAGAAGGGTTCAGGAGTCTAATTACGCGTAGGGAAGGTGTTAGGCACTCTACAACGTCCATCCCTAAGGACGGTTGTTCTAAATTGTTTGTGCTTAATGATTTTAATTTACTTAAATTACCAATTTTAAAATAATAATGGACAAAAATGAAAAAAATAAATAACTAGACCTGTCTTACCAAGTAAGTACCTATGTACCCCGAAAGGGATTAAGGTCAGCGTAGTTTGAAAGTTTAATTGATTAAGTGAAAAGACGTTAGGACGTTTAGGAAAAAATTAAATTTTCACTTAAAGTCCAGGTAGCGAATTAGAACATTGGAGATAACATATCTCTACAAAATGCCTATGAAAAATGAGACTTTGGGAAAATGAGATTCCACTGAAAGTTCACAAAAAATTGAACTTCGAAGAAGACAAACTTCTATTGAAAGTCCATTAAATGTTGAGTTTATGAAATTTATGAAATTAATGGAGCGAAACAGACATTTGAGAGAAATTGGGGTCGAAAATGTGATTTTTAGGGAATTTAAGGGCTAAAAGGTAATTCTTAGAGAATTAAAAGACAAAAATGTAATTCTTAGAAAGATTGGGGTTAAAATGCAATTATTGAAAATATTTGAGCTCTTGGAGCCATTTGGGAGAGAATTGTACTTTTTTGAAGTCCAACATTTATTAGTCTAGAAAATCCTGAATTGGGCCCTTAGAGCATATTCTGCTAATCTCTAATATGGCTCTTGAAGTCCCTTTTGATTAAATGGGCCTTTGGAACCCCACTTTACTATTGTAAAACAAAGTTGTTATTTTATATTTTTTAAATATTAATGGCATTTTTCAAACAGAGTTCTTAATACCCATCCAAGACGCTTTATACTTGGGCTAATTCCATTTTCAATCCCACATAGTGCAAGTAACCCAAAATGAAAATCAAATTCGTACCAAGGAGAAAACCATTCTGAGTAGCAGATCAGTAACTATTTAAAGATAACAACCACTTAGGGGTAGTAACACATCCTGGTTTATTGGCAGCCAAAACATCAATAGGACATGCTTTATTTAAAACATAATTCATAACACTAGCATGCCTTGATTGATTAACTAAACATAAACAGCCATGAACACTGCAGTCACTCGTTCTAAATCAGAACCCACATCACAGGGAGAAGGATTTAAACTGAGGCAAACTTAATTTGTGTCAAATGAAGTTGCTCAATCACTCTTCTGTCTCCCATTAAAAGCCAGAATCTTAATCAACAAAACTAAACAACACTACAGGGGAACAGAATTAAGGAAAATCACCAACTAACAGTTTCCAAAAATAACATGATTAAGTCAAATTAACAATGCAATCAACGTGGTTGATTAAAATTTTTTTATGTTCATTTGTAGAAATAACCCCTTGTTTGGACCGTTAATTAGCGAAGAAGAAAATCATGAAACCTCCTTTGAACTGAAATAATGGATAGTAACAGAACCCACTGAAGGAATCAAACCAAACAGAACGTAAACCCATGTTTAAAGAACAGCAAAATCATGAATTCAAAGGACATATTACAGTAGATATTGGCGAAAATGCGTATAAGGAGATGAGATTGGAATTATGGAATCATAAATCAGACAGAAATCCAGAACCCATGAAATCAATAATCCAATACTCATATCTGTTAAACAGAGAGCACATGCTCGAATCAGAAATTAACCTCTTACTTAAACGAAATACCAATTTCGCAGGAGAGTCACTGCCTTCTCAAACAGCTGTTTTCAGTTCATCCCCTAAGTCCACGGTTGAGATTTTCGTGCTCCCATTCTTCGCTTTCGTCGAGCTCCTCTGATTTCCCAGCAAACCCTCAATTTTTTTTTCTCCTTCTTCTCTTTCGTCGAGCTCCTAATCTCCCTTTTTCAGTTTCTCAATGACCTGCCTCCAAAATAAAAAAACCTCCTTCTGTATCTGTTTCCAGCTGTTTTCTCTCTTTCTTTTGATCTTTTGTTGGTTCTTATAGGCGAGAATGGAATCTGAATCCCGTGAAGATAGGGTCGTAGACACTGAGGATCGCCTGTGGACTAACGGATGTCGCGCATGGCCTGAAGGTAATGTGCTGAAGACAGGGGAGACCAAAAAGGTTAGAACTAGCGGCTGCCATGGGTGGCAGAGCACGCTGCTAGTTCAGAAAGACCAAAGACCAAAAATGGGGGGAAACTGTTGCAAGGAGATGGCCAGAGCAGAGGTGTGGGCGCAGAGGGAAAGGGACATTTGCAGAGGGGTTATGCGCGTGGAGATAAAGGGGAAATGGGAAAATGGAAAGGGATCATCCGGGTTGGATTTCTGGGTCAGGGCTGATGGATATGGTTGTTGGGCTGGAGGAGTTGGGCTATTTTTGGTGTAAGGCTAAACTCTCCCTGTTGGACTGCCAAAAAAATGATGGGCCCTCTCTTTTTTCTTTTTTTCTTCTTTATTATTATTATTTTTTTGTTTGTTATTTTATGTTTTTATATTTTTTTATTACGTTTTTTATTATTATTACTGGGCCTGAACAAAATTCAGTGTTTACAATAACTTTTAAAGTGAATTAGAAAGCCTTCATTTTCCCTTTAAGTATAGTGTGTAGAAATCTATAAAAGCACTCAAATAAAACTCACTTTTGTTATTAGTATTTTTCTCTCAAAAACTTGAGACACTTTTAAGGTGTTTTCTCTTTAATAATTTTCGGCCACAAGAAGAGAAGGGTTATGTTATATTTATACTAACTTAACCCTAGGCCATTCCTTTTAATTCAAAAATATCATTCCCTAAAACTTATGGATTCCACATGCCTACTAGGAAAAATAGATAATCAAATTATCTAATTGATTTATCAAATTAATAATAATATTATTCAATTGATCCAGTCATATTTTATTTTGCTCTTAAATAAAAACATGTAGGGCTTTCTAACTAATCATGCTTTGAAATATAAAATTTAAATAAAATAATTTTATTTAATTAAATTTCTTTGACTTAATTAGTCTCTTAGTGAATATAAATTACTTAATAAATAAAATATTTTAACTTATAATCCTTTATTCATTAGGATAATTAGGAAGAAATATATTTGATCAATTTAAAGATAAAATCTCATCTTTTGGCCGTGCACCTCTCCATCACATGAGGAGTAGGCTCTTTCCCAAGTTTAAATAATTTAAACTTTGCAATGACATTAGGATAAATAATTAATTAAATTAATTTTATCCTAATAAAATCCTATAGCCGAAATTTCTAATTAAATAAGAATTTACTTTTATTTTAATCAACTTCTTTAAATTAATTAATTTGAACATTTTAAATATTAATTTAAAGTAGTCTAATAAAATAATTACTTAAGATAAATATCGTCTAAATTGATATAACACTTGTTTTAATTAAGTCAAACATTTGTCTTAAAATTTCATTGTGTAATTGAAACATCACTTGTTTAATTTAGATAATTAATGCAAGAATTATTTTTATCTCTTTAATGAAAAAATTATTTATCACATTTTCAAGCATATTTAGGACAACATTTGTCCTAAAATAATTCTTTATCAACTGAAATACTATCAATTCATTTCATCTTAAATTTATTCCAACTTAATGTGGATTGAATTCTCCAAAGCTAATAAGGAATCCGTTTGGATATAGGAATTTCATACTTCAATAAATTTGAGATTATTTTAATCTCATTAAGATAATCTAAATTTATTAATCACGAAGTCACTTTATCAAAGACTCGTGATTGCACTCTTGATAATTCTTAAAATTACGAGAAATTAATGTTGAACATTGATTTGTCCAATTTGTAAACCTAGTGTTTGTGAACCATCATAGCCATCCATTTACACAAGGTAAAATTACCGCTTTATCCCTTATGTTAAATTTGTCCTTTGGTTTCATATTTCATCAGATAAGTGACCAAATAATCTTTTAGAACTTTTCTAAAATTATCTTAAAATGATAAGTAGCTAATTCATCATTAACTTTTCTAAAATTATCTTGAAATATTAAGTAGCTAATTCATAATTTCATTAGGCACAGATATGTCACTTGTTTTCCTGAAATAATCAGAAGTAATGTAATACTACGAACTCTATTTTTTGAATTTATATTCTTGAGTGCTCACTCCCACTATGATCCCAGCATATAGGGTCTTGATCAATGTCATAATAGTCATACCCATACTATATCAAATATCACAATGGTTATAAACAGTTCATAATCCATCTGGGTTTTGGTTATGCTATTAGCAGATGCAATGTGTGTGAATTTAAAGCAACAATATTAACTTGAACTTGATCCCTACTTGATTCTAATTCATTTAATAATATCATTATCTAAAGTCTACTACTTAGATTCATCATTCCCTTAGAAAAGAATTGCATTCTTTATATGGAGATAATCCGGACACTATATTCTTTATTGAATAGAGTGACTGGCTCTATTTAGTGACTATGAATATTGTTTTAGAATCATCCAAATATACATATCTCTTTTGCATAACCTTTGTACAAATGTATCTTGGTTTATTAGAATCTAGTAACCTTAATAGCTATAAAAAAAACTTACATAAATAAACTCTTTATTTATTAATATAAAAAATGTATATACATCAAATTAGGGAATACAACTTGCTTTTCAGGACAACTTATTCCCAACATAGCCTACATACACTGACTGGCCCTTATCAAGGAAATTCACTATCTGAGTATCCATTGGAGTTAGAGGAAAGGAATATAAAAAAGCTAAATTAGTGCAAAATAACTTAGCTATAATGGAGCCAATAATAATTAAAAAAAATCCAAAAAATAGAATAAATACCAACCCCAAGAATAAAAGAATAAGTTTAGGGGTTGAGAGCAAGAAAAAGAAACAGAGAAATCTAGGAATGAAAAACCAGAGAGTGAATAAAAGTTGCTCTCGGTGCTCTGAATACATAGAATAGAAGCTCTATTTGTATTATGCTTTCTTGAATGGTGATATTCTGGTGAAATTTCTTGTTTTGAATCCCAAGTCTTTCCTTCTTTATCCCATCACTCATGGCCTAACACTACAAGCAATATAAAGACATTTTGATCTTTAGTGGTGTGTCTGTCTTACATTAGTGAAGAGTGATTTGAGAATAGGCATATGGAGTGAGAAGTTACTTCTCATTGAGATTATTTATAATTCTATCAGGTTGGCATAAATTAATTCGGATCGTAGGTAATTGAGTGCTAATTACTGAACACACACACACATTTAAGTGATTCAAGTAGGTAAAAACAAGCATAGGATTTAACATGCCACAACACTTTAGCTATTCAATTTTTCCCTGGCTAGGAAACCTGTAAAGTGCTGAGACTATGAGGATGATAAATTTATTTGAGAACTAACTTGTCCTGATTTGAAATTAACTGCTCTATGAACTGTTTGCTTGTTTTGCTCGGGACAAGCAAAAGCTTAAGTTTGGGAATATTTGATAACTGCATATTTGGTTAATATAATTGGGTCTCCAAGCGTATATTTGAGTTGTGTTTTATAGTTTGAGAATATTAATTGGCTTTTTGTCATTGTTTTCAATGTAGACAGGTTAGTAGTAGTTCAAGGGAAAATGGGGCCATTTTGGACCAAAATTAAGAAAGTAGAGAGTTGCAGCGCTGAAGAATGGAGGCTGTAGCGCTAGAAAAGGATTTTAGAAAATTTTAAAGCCAAGTCAGAGAGCTTGGCGCCATGACGCCTAAGTAAAGAAAAATTGATACATAAGTTAGAGGACTCAGCGTCGCGACGCCCATCACCCAGAGCTGTGGTGCTAAGGCTAAATTTTAGGAAATGAGTTTTTTACACCTGAGCCGCCATACCAAGAGCCAAAGCCACAGCGCTAGAACTGCTGAGTCACTTAAATAGGTAAAAAATTTATCAGAAAGTTACCTTTTTGACTTTGAGAAACAAGAGCTTTATTCTGAGGCACACTGTAAAAGGCTTATGAAGGAGTTTTGGAGCTTGAGAAGTGAAGATAAAAGAACTATGACTACATATTTTTAATTCCTTACTTCTTTTCATCTCTTTCCTTCTTGATTATGATGTTATCCTTCTTTCTAAATATATTGTTTGCAACTCTAATGATAGAGTATATACTTTATTCTAGGATTACAAATTGAACCCGTATGTAATCCATTTTTTATTTGATTCTTAATAAAGTATTTTTTATTGTCAATTACTTCATTTCTTATATGTTTCATACATTTAATCTACTGGTCATCGGTTGATTAAGGGAACCCTAAGTAATTTGGAAAAGGGATTTGTGGTTTTGCCATGAAATGAGGAATGTGTGATCATTTAGTAGAAGTGGTGAGATTGTATAGATAGGAATATATCTATGCAATACATAAAATCATTAAATATGAAATTGAACTTAACAAACCACTTGATTAAAGATTACTCATAGGAATATAGGGTAAATCTAATTAAGGGTAACTTAATATTGGGAGAGATAATTGGATAATTACGAACCCTGACTGGTAATTGAGATAATTAACTAACTTTATTGGAGAGACAATTGAGATAGGTGAAGTGTGGGGAAAATTGTAGTCCTAGGTTTTCTAGAATTATAATCTTACATTTCGAATTATCTATCATTTATATTTAGAATTGCTTTAATTAGTTAATTAGTTACATCTCTTTGATCATTGGTTTGATTAAAATTGAAAAAGATAAAATTTGGTAGTTAATGAACTCGTAAGGTTTCTCGTGGAAACGATAACTCATCAACTTTATATTACTTATCACGATAGCATATACTTACGTTTTGCATAGTTATAAAATCGCGAACACCCTGTAAATTAAAAACAAGTTATAATTAAACCCAATTTTTTAACTAAAAAGTTTACTGTTATCTTTTAGTCAAAGGATTTTCTTTTTGTATAAATGACTAAAATACCATTGATTTTATATAATATGACTAAAATATTTTTTTCTTTCATTATTTTACTTTATTTCTAAAAAAAAAGAATTGTAATTGCTTGAAAAATATTTTTTTGTTTTATAAATATCATTAATTGATAATTTTTCCTTTTTTTTTCTATTTTTAAAATATAATTACTTAAAAGAATTACTTTTTATTTGTTTTAAAAATAGCATTACTGGAAAAAAATTGATTTTAAAAATATAATTACTTGAAATTTTTCTTTTTAAAAATCATTACTTGAAATTTTTTTTAAAAATATTTACTTGAAAAAAGTTCATTTTTGATTTAAGAAAATCATTACTTAGAAAAATTTTCTTTTAAAAATATCATTACTTAAAAGAAAATTATTTATTTTTTGTTTTAAAAAATATCATTACTTGAAATTATTCGTTGTTCGTCAACTTGCTGAGACTACTACTTTGTTTGTTATCTTAACGAGTGAATGAGTGTTTTAAACTTTTAAGTAAGTAATTTTATCATTCTACTTTATATTATTAGTTTTTTTTATAAAATCTGAATATAATATTCTTAATAAAGTTAAAGTAAAATTATATGTAAGTTTTCAAAATAAAAATAATTAAGTTAACTTTCAAGAGTCAGAAAAATATTTTATTCTAAAATAAATTCATACTTCATTCAATATCTCATATTTCAATCAATATCTCAATCATTTTAAAATTTTTTTTAAAGTTTGGCAGCTCATAATTCCTCAAATATTATAAGATTCATTTGAGTTTTATTTATAAACAAAATTTATACTTTTTCTTTTTCAAATGAGAATCATTATACAACTATAGAAAATAAAGAATCATTATCGTTTATAACACCCCCCCCCCCCCCCCAAGAAATAAAAAACGAGTTTTACATAACCCCATAAACCCTTAATTCATTTTACATAATTTGCAACATGACAACATGGATATTTTAATTCAGAAATTTCAAACTTCCCTAAACAGGAACACAGAAAAAATCATTAAGTGATATATACCAAACTAGTTCTACATATAATCTTTCAACTAATATAGTTTAAGTATAAGAAAATTTGATGTTAAAAATTAATTGAATTAACTCATTTCTAGAGTTATACTTTCCTCTTCGATATTACATAAAGCACAATTTTAAAATTATTTATTTAATAAACCGAAGAAAAAATTAAAACACTGTTCAATCTCTAAATGCACCTGGAAATAACCCAAATTCATTCTCCCCTATTCCCCTTCCCAAATGCTCCAAATGTAGCACTACTTTCCATCAATATATAATTTGAATCCAACCCTAAAGAGTTCTACACTAACGAAGGAAGCATTAGCACAAAAAGCAGTTTAAGATGCACATTCACAAACAAATTAATTCAACATACAATCAAGAACCAGTAATATAACACAGCTTTGTTCTTCTGAGTACTGCACCACCACAATCTGTGCACAAAGGTATCTTGGCGCCAAGTCAATATACAAACAGTACTAACTGCCGCAAGACCTTGTCAATCCTTAGTACCAAACCACCATCTATAGTGTTTCCATGTCTGATCCCTACAAGAAACTTCACCGTCAAACAAAATTCAGCAGCGTGATCCTGCAACGCGATCTGGCGCATGTTACATCACAGTACTGAGCAGAGGATTTTTTCCAAAATAATCCAACGCTATAAGCAAGAAGCTCACTTGTATTAGGCAGGGAGCTAACAAGGGGGTCATCTGTATAGGAACTAAGAAAACAGGCATATACAATGGCCTGGATTTGTATTAACACTTAATATTACAGAAGATAACCATGTATCAAACCTGACTATGCCCATACTTGGTCAACTTATAAGGCGAGTGAGTATATCCGTGATTCTTCAAAACAGGCAGCAACTTGTAAAAGGGACACCACATAATTGCATTACCACTCCTCCTTTCATGGCTCACACTACTCTGAGCCATCTTCAATGACGTTATGTCTGAATATTTTAAGCCAACTCAAATGCATCACTTGAATCAACTGTACTTTCCTCTATAGTGTTGAAAAAAAAAATTCTCACTGCATAAACTCATTTCTTTTGATCATCTGTCAATAAAAAAAGAGACAGAATCCAGCCACTCGCAAATGGATGCTCCAAAATTGTAAGTAGGCAAGCTTTTCACTGCAAAGAAAAATCATCAACCTTGACACAAGTGAATACAAGAGCAACGACTTTGGCCAACTTCAAAACAACATTGCGCTGTGAACAGAATGTAGATTTGCCATATTTAGTTAGTGAACAACAACATGCAATCAGTTCATTATTATTAGATCAGCTTCCTGGGAAATATACAACAGAGTCATAGGCTACTTGAATAAAAGGAAAAGAATATGATCAGAACTTATGAAGCCACATCATGAAACCAGATATTAGAAAAAATGTCATGTGAGAAGTATTTCATCTATTTCTTAAAAAGGCACAGAATATTAATCTCTTATAGTTCAAACAAATTTAACCAGACTGATGTAAACATTCAAGTACACACTGGGAAAACTGGCAGTGCTAGTCAAAATAAAAAAAAAAAGCAACAATAACTAGATGCCCAGCAATATTTACTCATCAACACAATCCCAAAATTCAAAGCCACAACAGTAGAAAATTCTAAGGTGATAAAGAACATCAATTAGGTAAGTCCTAGTATTGGCTCATCAAAAGGCATTTTTCAAAGCTATGCAACACCAAGCCCAATCAAGAATATGTGTCTCACCGATCTAAAAATTCTAGGTACCAGAACTAGCTTTTTGAACCCACACTTGTTTCTGCAAATTAAAGAGAGATATTAACCATTTAATACACCGAAAATGGAATATGCAGAGTCTGGACATGCAGCAGTCAAAATCAGGTACCTCATGGGAACCATAAACAGAGACACTGCTTCTTCTTGGATGCTTCCCCTCACCTGAAATCAAAAAGCCATCAACATCCTTTGGGCCATGTGTTGGTCTGCGGCGACCAAGATGCTTACTAAAACCTGAATAAAACGAGAGCACTGAATTTGAGGTACACAAGATAGAAACTTCTACATGCTGAGTACATAATTTTGAATGTCAATATGAAAAGTAATATATATTTCCAGTTCAGACCATTTTGGGATGAATGACAGGCACGCCCACTTCCAAGAATTTTTATCTCCCCACTTTTTGCATTTTGTGAGTCATGTTTCCTCTCTGCATGACTTTCTATATCATATGCAATATATGCATAAATGTCAAAATGTGAAGGAAAACACAAAAGCAGGCAGTAACAGATTTTCTACAGAAAAAGGTAGCTATTCACTAATCATAATATGTCTGTTGTTTAATTCAGTGCAAGAACTATTCATTTTTTGTTTCCTTTTTCCACAAGCATAAAGGATTAAACCAGTTACTGAAACAAAGTAATATGTACTTCTATATAATCTACTTGTGAGGAAGTGGATGATGACAAAGACTCATCACCTCCATTGGAACGATGATTCCATACAACACGATCAGATCTATCCTTATGTCTGACACATTTCTCCTGCCTCTCACTAGAAACATGCATGTCATTCCCACCAATCCTCTCCTCTGAAGCTTCATTTGTAGCCTTCAAAATCAATTGCATGTGTAAGGAACGAGGTGGTCTTTTTTCCCTTTCTAGGTTGGATGTTTGGGTTTGCTGCTCAGGGTGCAGCCTGGAAGACTGACTTTGACGTAGATCCTTGTTTGGAAGTATGCTTCTGATCATCCTTCCACTACCTTCGTGCTGCTGATTCTGCTTCAAAGCAGTTGAACCCAGAATCATTTTAACTGAAGATGTTACACTGTGCTGTGACATGCTATCAGTATCAGATACCTACATAATCAGTAACAAATAAAAGCAACTTCAGACTATGAGCAGAACTGTAGGGCCTGTTTGGAACGATTTTTATTTTATTATTTTTTAAAATAGTTTTTGAGAACTCTAAAAAATAGTTTTATAGAACAAAAAAAACAAAAAATTTGTTTGGGTAAAAATATTTTTCATTAATTGTTTTTCGTGTTTTTTAGAAAATAGATGACAAAAACAAGCCAAAACACAAAAAAGTTATTTTCTATTTTTTGTTTTCTAATCATTGTTTTCGGAAACAGTTTTTAAAAATAACTATGAAAATAATTACCCAAACAAGTTTTTTTGTTCTTATAAAAAAAAACAAAAAGATAATTTTTTAAAACTGTTCCAAACAGACCCGTAGTTACTCCCAAGTATATTGCAACACCTTCACCTAATTGTAAGTTGTTAACATATTGATTCATCTACAGTGGATGAGAAAAAAATCAAATTCCTACCAGATAAGGGTACTGATTCATCACATTTCATACAGCATTGAGGTAGCAACCTTGGCAGTCAATTTAGTGAAAAGTAATCATTGTACCAATCAATCCATTTTGATCATAGGTAGGTTCCCTTTACATCATATGCAAGAACTTCTGACCAACCAATCTTCCTAGTTCCTAGTACTTTCTTTACTACTCTTTCATTTACATGCGTGGTGTCACACAAGAGGCCAAAATCATATTAACCTGAGATCTCTCTCCGACTGTCATTCTTAAAGAAATAAGGTTATGTTAAAACCAAAGGTTATCGGCAGTTACACTAACAGTGCACAGGCATAAGAACAGCAACTCACTATAGGCATAATTTTAAGGATTACCATCAACCAGAAAAATTGTCTGTTATCGATCATGAATGTATTGATCAAAATAAAACTTAAGTAAATTTTCAGTTGTATGTCATGAATCTGGGAAAGCAATAAAGTTGAGGACACAATCAATTGATGCAAACTAGACAGGACCCGTAACAACTCAACAACATTGAAGCAACCAATATAAAGAAGATCTTCAAGAAAAAAACAGGTTCACTTCAATCTCCAGATAGCAATCAATCCAAGTTGATCTCAATAAGAATAGAAGTAATAAAATATAAATTTGTAAGTATAATACAGCTTCTCGTAGATCATATATGCATATTAGTCACCTAAGCTATCAGATCAATCCCTTTTCTGTGCACCATGTCCAGCATATACATACATTAGCCATTGGATAATGAAGAGGGAAATCAGAGGCTTACACTAATCATATCCCTTTCTTTCCCTTTAAGTAGCAAGAATTTCTTTTTCCCAGCTTCATTAATTACAGCAACTCCTGAAAAAATCAGGACAAAGTGATTAGCCAATCCCCACCAAGAGCAATAACAATTCCAGGAAACCAAATAAACTAGTAATTAACGTAAATATACACACAGTTACTCCAATAACAAATTATACCAAAGACACTAGGGAATTCATAGAGGAGCAACCCCACCCCCAGAAAAACAAAAACAAACAAAACAACGAGTGGGAAGCCACCTGCAAAGGGAGAGATAATGATTTCAAAAGTCAAGATTAAAAACAAAAACAAAAAGGGTTTATCAACTCTACAATAACGTAGTATGTTCAACTGAAAGACGTAAATGAATCATAATAGCAACAGAAAAAAGGTATAAACAAATTTGGCATATGTTAGAAAGTCTAATAGTACCTAACCATGTGTTCAGCAACTAAGTCAAACTCTATTCATGATCAATACAAAGCCAGCACCAGTTTGAAGAATCATTGTTAAAGATCAACATAAGGAAATCTCAATGAAAATATTTGGAAATATCAACATAAAGTGATTTTGTTTTGTAAGATTTTAAATTCCATGTATCATGCATTGGCAGAAGTGCAAGTTCAATAGACTTGTAAGTGATAGGAGGCAATCTAATCCATGATAGCTCCTTCCAGACAATCATATTCGAGAATCTAAAAGTAAATAAGACTATAAACCTAGCTACTAAAAATGAAGAACATAAAAGGAAAAGTTCAGCACATGGATGACTTTATGTTAATGCTAATACATAAAAAATCCATTGTAATAGTCCAAGATCAATCACTATTTTAGAAACTCACGATCAAAGTAAACCACATGCGTACCTTAAAAGGGAATGAATGTGTTGCCCCCAAGCCACAAAATAAAACCCAAAAAAAAGTAAAATTATCACATTAAATTTTGGAACACAAATTTCAACTGTACCACTCTCATCTTCAAATGCTTGATTTCCATCTGAAGAAGCCATAGTTGTAATTTTATCTGAAAGATGCTGACCACCTTGCTTGGGAACCAGAATGTATGTTGATTTGTCTTTTATAGTAGCACTTTTCATAGAGTCCCTTTTAACATACTGTCAATAAAGGACAAAAATTAGATATTCAAACACACAAGAGCAAAAGCCAGGTGTCACTGTGTTTGTGAGCAAAAAGTTCCAATTACAAAAGTATCAACTTCTGAAGCTGTATTTTCAAATATTCTTTTACAAATAATATGACCATTTTTCAATCATACCTATCTAAATTTCCTTTGTCAACAACTAAATAATCGACAGCACAAAAAATGATTGCTACGGAGATGCAAATAAACTAGCATTACAAGCACTGGAAATTTAAAACCAACAAAAGGATCACCTACAGTATAAACTTGAATTAATATCTTTTTTTTCTTTTCTTTTCCAGTTCTTATTGGGTAACAAGAACCTAGAATATGTCATTATCTTAGACATATAAACCTATACACATCTAACGTGGAGAAAACAAGCAAAAAAGTATCTAAGCATATACAGGAAATTAAACTGTAATAAAATTAAAGGAACAGACTGACATATATGATAACAGTATGACTAGGTCAATCATTCGATGTCAACTCTCACCACCAAAACAAGTCATCTAGTGCCTTCAAATAAATATGAGTAACTCCATCAAATCCAGAATTCCTGATCTAATTGCTCATGGAGGAAAAATGCGCAGACCTATACCTTCAAGAACCTGTCAATCTGTGAGACCCTCCTTTGGTAGACATACATGTATTTCTAAAACCTTCCCTTTCATCATATGACTGATTGCTCCTCTAGCACATTGATTATAATTTTCAAATTATATGGCTAACCGCTAACCATCAGATAATTTTGCAAATAGTAAAGATTTTTAGATAAAATTAAATGGTAAAGATAGCTAACTTACTGAACACACAATAAAATTTACACTTCTAATATACAGACAATCAGCCATCTATGAAGCACATACATTTCATAAAAGGCACTGTGCCCATGCCCAACAGGTGTTGAACACTCATATTAGACATGATGCAACACTTTAAATTACACATGGACACTGCAGATTTGTCATGTTGCTGTGTCTATGTCTGATCGTGTCCATACTTCCTAGTTAGCCATTAAATATACTTCTATTCTAAAAAATATACAACTCATAGAACATAACAAGAAAAGGAAAATAGACTGCATCACTTTTGCCCATAGTATTCCTCACATTGCTGATACTCAAGCTACATAACACAAAACCCACTGATAATGTGTTTCCCTAAAAGTAACTAGCTCCCCACTCCCCTATCCCACCATGAAAAAAATAAATAAATTCAGGTTAGAAAATGTCCCCAAGGGAAGTTTCTTGTAGCCCAATTCAAGCTTTCTAAATCATTCATATCCCTCAAATAAAAGGGCAAAAATCACCTGCTAAAAGTTTTTTCCATACATTGACAAATTGATTGTCGGTGTTGAACTCGAACACTTTCCAAGAAGCTACGCTATGATCAAGGGACCCTACTACTATCTTCAGCAAGAAAACCTAGAAAACCAGGGAGGGAATGACTTCACCTTATCAAAATTTCTAGTGCTTGACTTCTCCTACGAGACATAACTTGACAAAAGTTTCTAGCCAACCCAACATTTAAAGCTAAACAAAATCTGACTTAACCTAACACAACCTGGCAGATAGGTGGTAACATTCCAATTACCAAATGCAACTCGAAAATTTGGTTAGTAATGTAGAAGACCTTTTTTCTACTGTATTCATAAACAAATTGATACTAAAAGTATCATACCATTGTTGTGGAAACCCTTTTCTTTCCAGAACCTCGTCTTAATGAGGCAGAACTAGTTCTCCCAGTTGATGATGCACCAGCCCTTCTGCTCACTTTTCCATTAGACAATGATCTCTGGACAAAGATGATATACATTCAGGAAGCAAGATAATAATGGTGAATATAGACAAATACACAAATGGGCTCTCTCTCACACACTCAAACACACAAAATGCAGACATAATGACAAGCCAATAAGTTTATTTGAAACATTCTATGTTGTTCATATGGAAAGATACCCTAGATCCCTTGGTAGCTCTTTTCTGAAGCACGAAGTCCATCAGTGGTGTGACGATAGGAATGTCTTTTGCAGCACCTGCGAAAGAACACAAACAATCAAAACAATGAACACCAAAAAAAAAAATTTGTGTACCAGCCAATTCCGTATATGTGTGTTTTTGTGTCCTTCACTTTCATACTTATTAATTTATTGCACAATTTATATATTGATTGACTAACCAGATCGTTCTGCTTCCCTTCTCTCCAACTGTATCTCAGCACTGGGAAGATTCTCAACAGGCTTCGCAAGAAGTTCAAGAAACTCCAGATACTCAGAATCTAGATGTTCACCATGGAAATACTTGTATTTATGAAAAGGAAATGACTCTATGCATATAATTCCAATTGTAGAACATATATCCCTTGTAATTGACTTCAATCTGTGTCTAAGTGGTACCTTTGTCTATGGTTCCTTCACGACCATCCTTTTTAGACCATTGTTTTGGAACACGTTGTGAAGGAGCATATTCAACAATGACTTTGAACTGAGTTCCTGAGAGGGCAAAAACAGAATAGAAGATACCTGATTCAGTATCTAATCTTACAACCTTGAAGATTTCTCATACAAAAAAAAAAAAATGTAAAAAGAATATGAGTCCAGACTTGGTGTCCCAAATAGATACAAGCATAGATTCCCAGGCCATCAACAACCAAATGGAAATAAGTCTATTTCTTGATCCATCACAGTTTGGGATGCACAAAAATGAATAATCCATTATCCATCCCTCCAATGAACTCCATACTAGCCTCTCCCAGCGATTTTTAAAGCTTAGATTTCCAAGTTGGATAGATTATCCACCCACTGCTTAACACGATGCCCCCTAAGGGCTAAGAGGCTGGAAAGAATTCTAGTTCCACTCCAAAAACAAAAAAGAGTTTAAATGCAATATGATGATTATGACGGATGATGATAGCAACTTTAAAGAGAGAGAAGAAAAAAGTGTCTAGTCAACCTCTTCAAAAGATCTAATTATACCCTTCTCATTTACAAAGACATGTCCATCGAAGAGCTCAGCAAACTCTATAACATCCTCTGGCCTCTTGAAGTCAATGTAGGCTCTAGAATAGGATAGATGCTTCTGGCTGAAAATCCATTTAAAAAAAAGAGTTATTAGAATGCCCTTAACATAATTTAATAAACAAATGTGAAAGTTCATCCAATTATATTCACGTTACTGACGTTAAGCACATCAAAGAGAAAAAGATCCCGATAATAACGGGTATTACCTAAGAAAACCCCCTAAACGTAACAACAACAAAAAACTACAAATGAATCATGCAATAAGAACAAAAAAAAAAAATTCATCAATGTGGTGAACAATTTAAGAGACACGCAGTATACACAGTGAAAATCAAAGTAACCACTTTACTCTTACTCTATGTAAAATTTAACTGAAATATCAAGAGGGAAGTGAATGCATGAACCATTAACCAAAGTTGGTTAAGGCGAAGCGTATAGCAAAAGTCGCAACCAACTAACCAAAAATGCAAATTAAAAATAGTACATTTCCCCCGTCCAAATCTCTCACTAGCTCGAAGGTTCAAAATTCACTAACAACTACTCAAAAAACTGGGAAGGCCCGACTAGCTATATTTGATAAAACCCAGAAGAAGAAGAAGAAGAAGAAGAAGAAAAGAAACTGAAAATGATAAATCCTTATAAATTATAGTATGAGTAAAAGACAAACCCAAACCTGGTTTTGCCAGGACGGAAAGAGACCCAGTTGTAGCGCCCGGCGAAGGCGCCATCAATTTGGTCCAAAAGCGCGGCCTGAGCAATCGCTGGCGGCAAGTGCCGTAGCACGACCTTCGTCCGATCCAACGCACCCTTCATGCGCAAATACAATTCCACGAAAAGAAAAACCCTAGCAGCCGATAGTTACCACAATTGGGCTCCTGGCAAAATGATGAAAAAAGAAGAAAGCGCAACAATCTGAGTGAGATTACATCTTCTCCACTATTTCTGAGCGTCAATCACTATGTGCCCTAATTCTGTAGCAAAACCCCCAAATTGCCATGCGCCCCCCAACCCAAGCTAGAGCGAGGAAGCCACGTAGAATGATGAGAGAGAGAGTGTTGAACTTGGAAAGGGTAGTTGGGTTGGGACTTGGGACTTGGGACTCGGGAGTGAAGTATATACGATGCGTTTTGCGGGTTTCTGCATGTTTCCGAATGTATACGAGGTGCCGAGGTGGTCTTTTTGTCAAATCAATTTCCCTTTCTCCCATATTCGGAGAATCTTCGGGGCATCTCACGTGATTTGGGATGCGGTGAACGTTTGACATTTTTCAAAGTGCAATACTCACAGCCTTTTTTTTTTCTTTTTTTAAATAATTTTAAAAAACCTAAAAAATATTTTTATTTACTTTAAATGAAATATTTTTATTCTATTAAATTTTTTTAAAATAAATTATTAAAAGAAAGTTACTCCTTCAATGATTTGGGGCCGTTTCTCACTCTTTTTTTTTTTAATTTGTGGTAATAATTAATACCGTTAAAAAATTTAAAGATTTTGGTGACGAAACTGTACAGGTAATAGATGAATGACAGCCAGGTGAGAGATGACATGAAAAATGGTAAAAAATGGCGTCGTTTCCACTTCTTTTTGTTCCTTCTCCTGTTGCAGAGGACATTCTAGGAGGCAATTATAATTGATCAATAAAAATAGATTTCAATGCTATTTCTTACCTGCTGCCTTTCGCGCTTTCCTTCTTTTTAGAAAAAGCCTTGGTTCAGTCTCAAGCTGATTCAGAAGGAAAGATTGGGTTTTGGAATTAGAAAGTTTTCAAAGAAGACATTAGTGCATCGACTCAAATTTACATAAACTGGATGAAGACTTAGCAATGCGAATATAAACTTAAGTTGCTTTTATCTGTTATGCATGTAAGCACATGAATACATATAATATTCACATATTCAAAGAGAGAGGCAGAAGATGCAAAACTGCAAATTTTATAAATTTAGATGTTGGGTTTTCACATAATATAGTAGAGAATATCTTCTGCGAGAAGGAAAAAAAGGAGTGGAAGCGACGCCGTTTTTTACCATTTTCTATGTCATTTGTCGCCTCGTCGTCAGTATGTTGTCATTCATTTGTCATTTGTATAGCTATGTTAACAAAATCGTTAAACTTTTTTAATGGTATTAGTTATTAGAATCAACTTAATAATATGATATATTAAAATAAGTTACAGGATTAAAAATAAATTTTTATTTATTTATTAATAAAAATTTTAAATAAAAATAATTTTTTAAAAAAATAAATATTTAATATTTAAATATAATTATATATAAGTGATTTTAATAAAAAAATATATTTTATATTTAGATACTAAAAATATTTTTATACAAATAAAATTATTAAGAATTATATATAAAAATATTTTTATATTATGTTTAAATAAAAAATATATTTTATAAATTTTAAATATTTTATTAAAGCTAAATATAAAATTATAAAATATATTATTAGAATTTTTAATTTTATTAATATAAATTTAAAAAAAATTATAATTTTACTAAAATTAAAAAAAAAACTCGAAGGTTCTTCTCTCCTCCCCCGGCCACCATCTCCTTCCCCCTCCCATCTTCCTTCATCTTCTACCTCCATCTCCCTCTCCGTTCATCTCCACTCTCTCCTTCTCCGTTCAATCATCTCTCCCACACCTTCCACCTCTGGGCTGCTGCAGTTGCAGAGAAGGGAAGAATCGACAGTAAAAATCAACTAAATACTCTTTTCACTTGTTTCAGTATTTTTTTTTAACAAAAAAAAACTTAAAAACCCAACCAAACTAGCCGTTTGTCTCTTTCTTGTCATAATTTCCCATTTCCACAACCCCACCTACCCAGTACTCCTCTTACGCTTCCTCTCGTCAAACCCTTCTCCCTCTAGAACTAACCTCAAGCTAATAATTTTTTTATAACCAAATAATGTTTTTTATAAAAACTAAAAAGAAAAATAAATATGGATAATACAGAAGGTGGGACCCCGCACTAAATTTTCTCCCGTGTTTAGGAGAAAAAATGTAGTCTTACAGTAGTATTAAAACTTTAGTACTATCTCTACTCAAGACATATGGATAATTTTTCCACATTATTTATGCTTACCTGGCCAAAACTAATGGAGGGGAAGAAAACTGATTTTTTCCTCTGTTAGAGAGAGAGGTAGAGAAAGACAATAATGGTCATGAAGAAGACAAAGATTGCTTGACTGTATTGACTTGTTGGGAAATGGATCAGATCACCTTCTCGATCTCTTCGAACCCAGAAAGCCATCCGAAATATGAGTTGTATTCCACCGTCGTGGTCCACAACAACGACGATAAGAGAGACTAAAGTTGGAGTCGACAGAATGCCAGAAGCATGGAACTCGAGGACTATCCTTACGCAACAATGGTCTACAAAGACTATGGTCATAAAGAAGACGAAGACGACGATTGTGTTGACTTGTTGGGAAATAGATCAGACCACCTTGCATCTTCGAACCCGATAGGCCCACCTGAAATCTGAGTTGTATTCTACTGTCGTGGTCCACGACAGCAATGATGATAAGCGAGACCAAAGTCGAAGCCAACGAAATGTCAGAAGCATGGAACTCGAGGATGATCCATATGCAACAATGGTCCACAAAAACAATAGTCATGAAGAAGACGAGGATGATGACTCCTCCCTCCCTCCCTCCCTCTTTTGTTTCTCCACCTCTCCCTCAAATGGAAGAAAAAATCTGTTTTCCTCCCCTCTGTTAACTTTGGCCAGGTAAGCATGGATGATGTGGAAAATCTATCCACATGTCTTGTTATGAGTGGAGGTAGTATTGAAATTTTCGTATATATAAAAAACTAAATAAAAACATAAATTATAACAAACCGATACTAACAAAATTGGGGGTGACGTGAGAAGAAAACAGAGAAGGAATGTAATTTATTTTTTTGACTATCGACCCCTCTAACAAATTAAAATTAACCCATAAGTTCCGAGCCTAATTCAGCCCCTACTTTCACACTTCCAAGCTTCACCCCTGATCGTACTACATTTTTGTCACTGTGTTTTAGGGCTACTCCTTGCTTTCATAGTGGGACATTGTCCATATTTGGCTGATGTTTCTCTATCTGGGTAGTGTTTGTATTGACCTACAGAGTGGCCTTTCTGTGATGGGAGAGAGAATCCCACCTGGAACGACGTAACTTATAACAGTATTTCCAGCTATCATTGTCTCTGTATGGGTGTGACTGCCGCCTCTATACTCAGCCAACTCCTTCACAACCGAAATCCGAACCCCCAAGCTGAAGTCACCGCCGCCAAGAAGGCAATCAACACAATCCTCACTTACCTCAAAGCGGGTCGCCTCCGGAAAGCCGTATCCGTACTCTTCGCTTTCCCGGAAATCTTCCCCTATTCTCTCTATGCTCATCTCTTCCAGATCTGTTCCTCACATCGCGCTATCGTTGAGGCTCGGAAGGTCGAGTCTCATCTGGTTACCTTCTCTCCTACCCCACCAATCTTTCTTCTTAACCGAGCTATTGAGACCTACGGTAAATGTGGTTTTTTGAATGATGCCAGGGAGCTGTTTGAGGAAATGCCTCAAAGAGATGGGGGATCTTGGAATGCAATGATCACAGCCTATGCGCAGGGGGGTTTCCCAGATGAAGCATTGTCATTATTCCTCTGTATGAATAAGACAGGAGTTAATGCCAATAGGATCACATTTGCCAGTATTCTTGGCTCTTGTGCTGCAGCATTTGAGCTTCATCTCTCCAGGCAAATTCATGGGCTTATAAAAAAACACGGTTTTCGCGGCAATGTAATACTGGGGAGTTCCCTTGTTGATGTCTATGCTAAATGTGGGTTTATGAGTGATGCCCGCAAAATGTTTCATGAGATTCGGTATCCAAATGCCATCACTTGGAATGTGATTGTGAGGCGGTATCTTGATAATGGTGATGGTAAGGAAGCAGTTTTCATGTTTTCACAGATGTTATCTGCGGCAATCAGGCCCTTAAATTTTACCTTTTCAAATGCTCTTGTTGCTTGTTCGAGTATATTTGCACTCAAGGAGGGGATGCAAATACATGGAGTTGTTACTAAATTAGGTTTCCAAGAGGATGATATTGTTTCAAGCTCTCTTATCAACATGTATGTGAAGTGTGGTGAACTAGATGATGGTTATTGGATTTTTTATCAACTTGGTTCAAAAGATTTGGTCACGTGGACTTCAATTGTGTCAGGGTATGCAATGAGTGGGAAAACCCGTGAGGCAAGGAAACTTTTTGATGGGATGCCTGAACGTAATGTGATCTCATGGAATGCAATGTTAGCAGGATATACCCGTTTCTTTGAATGGTTGGAGGCATTAGATTTTGTATATCTGATGCTTGATAAAACTAAAGCTGTCGATCATGTCACTCTTAGTTTGATGTTAAATGTGTCTGCTGCTCTGTCAGATCATGAAATGGGGAAACAGGTTCATGGGTATATCTATCGACATGGCTTGCACTCCAACCTTATGGTTGGCAATGCCCTTCTCGACATGTATGGTAAATGTGGGAACTTAAATAGTGCCAGAGTTTGGTTTAACCAAATGAGTAACTGGCGTGACAAGGTTTCTTGGAATGCATTGTTGACTAGTTATGCTCATCATAATTTAAGTGAACAAGCGATAACAATATTTTGGGAGATGCAGTGGGAGACAAAACCAACTAAATATACGTTTGGAACCCTTTTGGCAGCTTGTGCAAATACCTTTGCACTTTACCATGGCAAACAAATTCATGGATACATGATTAGACATGGATATCAGATAGATACTGTAATTATAACTGCTTTGATTGAAATGTATTCTAAGTGTCGTTGCCTTGGGTATGCTATCCAGGTTCTTAAGGGGGAAGCTTTTAGAGATGTGATCCTTTGGAATACCATAATATTTGGATGTTGTCACAATCATAGGGGTAAAGAGGCCCTTGAGCTGTTTGGGATAATGGAAGAGGAAGGCATCAAACCAGACCACGTGACCTTTCAGGGTATTCTGATTGCCTGTGTAGAAGAAGGCCTTGTCGAGTTTGGCACCTGGTGCTTTAAGTCAATGAGCAATGAGTACTGTGTCTTGCCTCGGCTGGAGCACTATAACTGCATGATTGAACTCTACAGCCGGCATGGATACATGGATGAGCTTGAGAATTTTATGAAGACAATGCCAATCGAGCCCACTATTCCAATGTTGACAAGAGCCCTTGATGCTTGTAAGAAACATGAGTACTCGAGATTGGGAGAGTGGATTGTGGAACGAATTAATGAATTCAATTAATTTTATTTCATTTTGCAGTATGTTAGTATGTATGATAGAAAGGATCTAGATCTGTATTTCATCACAGGAGCCAAACTTTAGACTGCATCAGATTGCAAGTATATGCCAAATAATAACTCATATCTCACAGAATCATATACCTTAGAGTGACAACTCTACCAAAGAGAAATATGATCAAGGTGCGGTCTGTTTTGATACTCATCAAATTCATACCTCAATGCATTGCTACTGGATGACTTGAAGAGCAGGACAATCTCCGGCTTTGCTGAAAGAAAATGGAAGAAAAGAAAACAGGGGCATCATTCTCTTATATGTAACTAAAATCAAATAGATTCTCACCCAAGTGGAATCAGCAAGCAAAGTCGGTTTTATCTGTTACCAAGTACATAACATAATACAAACACATGCCAAGAGAAGGGACAGGTTACATTTTTTACCAGAATATTGCCCATTGAATCATTGATCATGGCTGTATGGACATTTACCATCTCACATACCCATCACCACCGGTTTCTCCTATCCTCACTCTCACCCCATCCTCCCTTTCTCTTTGACTACCAGTAACCACACCGAAACACACAATACCATCTCCCTCAACCTCCATTGAAATCTCTCCCAAGCTCCACCAGGCACACAGCACCTCCCCTTGGATTCACCCTCTGAAAAATGTAGCACCTGCAGATTCTTTCATCTGAGAAGCACACACTCACTAGTTCCCACAATCACCTTCAATCTCTCTTTCTTCCCCACTTTAATACCCCACACCTCTGGTTGCTCGTTCTTCCTTCTCTAACCATTGACACTTACGGATATGCTCCACCCTGGGAGGTCGTGAACCGAAGAACAAAGTTTCAGTCTCCTCCTAGCTTCGAACAAGACAAGCCGCACCGCTGATACCCTTCTTCATTGGTATGATTCCCCTTGCTTCTATGCTAATAATATTCGGTTGCTAAGCTTTGAATATGTATATATTTTGACCCCAAAAAAAAGGATGTGATGCTTAATTTAGCAACTCCTGAGGTTCAGTGCCTGTATACAGCTCAATTCTAAAGTTGAACTGATGTAATCGAGTAAAGTTGCAGTTATTCTATACATCATCTCAATGGGATTCAGCTCTATGCAATGCCATGATTTCACGCTATGCTAGACACAGTTTTGGGGAAGATGCTTTGCAACTCTTTTGCTCCTCACACCAACTGAATATATAGTTTGCCACAGAAAAGCGGTTGATTGAGATGAGTATGCTATTGCTTAGACAAAAAACTTCAATCTTCATTATATATTATTGGGTAGAAATTTCATTTTATATAAGGGCTACTGTCAATTTTATTTTAGCATATGTTTTTTGGATTAGAATTTAGAATAAATTCTATATCGTGCTAGTTCTCTTAGGGGGTGAAATACATCATATTTGTTTTAGATATTTATTTATCAGTTTTATATATTTGAGAAAATTATTTTTAGGTGTCTGTTAGGCACCAATATTCTAGAGTAGTGTATAATAGGCACAGAATACCTAAAAGGTGCCTCATTTCTTGTTGGTTATAGACTACTGATTTTTTTTTAATTATAAAATTAAAGTTCAAGAGTAGGGGGGAGGGATATCCAAGCATATGCTTCTGATGATCTAAATTAGATGGAGATCTAGTCTCTAGTATCCCTCAACATGCTTCATCCTTTAATTTTATGGATACCATGAGTTTTGGATGGGAGTTCTTGTCCCTCATTGCAGGTTCCCAGCGGATACTTTCTTTTCCTCATATACTTCCTGGCACATCTTTGTTGCCCATATGACATCACGTGATAATTCTTGTATTTTTTGAAAAAAGATGGTGCCCTGTGCACCTGTTTGTATTCATAATTTCATATGATATGTGTACACTAGGTGCATGCTTGACGGTGTCACTGTCACTGACGACTGATATGCTATATGTAACCCAATTGTCTAGGTGATAGTGCTGTTGAAAAGGTTCCTATTTCTTTTCCTCTAGCATAATGCTACTTCAGCTTGGTGTATGCTGGCATATATTACACATGATTTAATTACTAATAACCTGCAGATATTTGGCTGAACTATTGGCAGAGGCAAAAGTTGGAACCATTTGTGCAAGTTCTGCCACTATGTACCAGGCTCTTAAATCAAGGTTTATAATTCGTCTATTTATTTTAATAGCAGTAGATTTCCTTAGTCTGCATAATTTGATCTTATGATGTCCTTTTTCCACGTTTTATAATTCTTATTGGTCTCAACTTCTAATAGTATTTGATTTTAGGAAACAGAATACTTTGTTGACTTTTGGATGACTGTTTCTGGTTGATGTTTAATGCAGATACGAGTTATAACTAATCCCAAGTCATAGTAGAATATTTTACAATATCAAAGACATTTAATAATAATTAAGGACATCTAAGTAAGCAAACACGAATGGTTGAACAACTTAAGATTCTGGTTTACTAGGGTCACACTATAGGTGGAAGGTTATTGTTAGGCTAAATTTTCATGGCCTTTTGATGCTTGCAATCATGTAAACAGTGGTGATTGAATCCAAGCATCCTTGCATATTCTGTAGCCTGGATGGCTTCCTCAAGAGAGTCCTGGCTGCACCATGCTTGCAGTTGTATTATTTGCAGTTCTGGTAGTCCACTTAGTAAGCTCTTAATTTGTATTAATAAGGGTTGGTTATAAACCTGGACTGGGTCCTGGGTTTTTCTCGGTTTTATTGGATTTGTCCAGGTTATGGTCAGACCATCCATTCAAATTTTATGCATTGACCTGGACCGTTAACCTAGTTGGATCTCAACCCAATTGGTTTGATCGGGCGGCTGGGTCAGTCTGGATCTTACAATATTGATTGGTTGAAATGATGATGGAGGTGAAGATTTTAGAAGCCAATTAACTTTATCCATGTTTGATCCACTATGACACCAACTCAAAACTGTATCATTTGTTTGTTGAATGACAATTTATTTCTCCACATCCACTTATCTTACTAAATTTTAGGTTTTATGTATATATATTAAGAGTAATAATATTTGTACACTATTTTTTTATATTACTTTTATATTTCCTCTCATATTTATTATTTTATTATTTTTTATCATCTATCATCAATCATCATCATTATTTTATAATATATCAATAATTAGATGTGAAAGTTTAAAAAATGTGTGACAAAAAGTGGTGCACAAATCATATTTTTCATATATGAATACATTGTTTTTTTCATATAATGTTTTAGGTTTGATATATTTAGTATGTTTGTCCATAATATTATGTTGCCACATAAAATTTTATGATGTGTTCATATATAGATGTCAGAAGGAGGTCAAAAAACAAATAAATCAAACAAGAAAGGCCGATGAAAAATTAGGGATGATTCTTCCACACTATCGAAGTTGGCAATTCTTCTAGTGTCCATCCACCTATCACCTATTACTTATCAACCGTGTTATTTCCACACTTTCGTATTCTACACTCCATCCACATTCTCTTCTTTTCTCTCTTTCTGTCATCTCTTCTGTCTCTCTTTTCTCTCTCTTCTCTCCTCACTTTTCACTGAAAGTGTGGAAGATGTAAACGTACGGAGGTGTGAAAATATAATTTCTGTTATTTATCACCACCTATGCCATCAACTTCAGTCTCAATCCTACCATCAGCCTTTTCCTCCCCATTGGATGGATGTATCATCATATCCACATTCCTTCACTCAATCAACCAAATCCTAATTTCAAACCATCTGCACCCTACTCAGTGCTCCAATTATTTTAAAAGGGAAACTATTAGGAAATTTTTTTTATTATTTGAAATTAAGACAATAGTCTTGAAAATCAAAAACTTGAATTTAGAAGTTTGATTATGTATAAAAAAAGGTATTAGGTACTCTACAATATTTGTTTTAAACAAAAAATTACCCTAGTTAATTGTACAAAAAAACTTATGTCCTTTTCTATATTAAATTATCCTATCAATCACAAGTTGAGAAAATAAATAAATAAATAAAAGAAAAAAAAATGACTGCATGCTATGAGGCAATGAGATGATATGAAATTTGGACTTAACTACGATAAAAGTACAGAACCTGCTTACCCTGGAAGGGAAATGGATCCTGTCATGGGGTCATGGGGTCATATTCGAACAATCACGCAGTTTGAGGTAACAAATATTTGATGAGTTGGGATTGATTTTAATTAAAAAGAAAAGAACAAGTTTGGGAATACATTGCCAAAATAATTGACTGTTATCGCACTATCTTTTTCTTTTCAATTTTCTCTCCCTTTAACCTTTTTTGGATCTTAGAAAATTACTGAAACTAAAACATCTTTTTGTACTTTTGAAAATAAAAGCAAAAATGGAACCCGGTAGTGTCCTAGCCTTTGATTCTACTTCCTCGTTCCTCGGCTTGCAAGATGAGACTATTCCCAACCTTTCCCGGTTATTTGGCGGTGCTCCCATGCAAAATAAAAATAAAATAAAAAAACAGTTAATTCCAATTACAAATTTTGGATATTAAAACTGATTAGGCAATACAGAACTTGTTATCATCATTCATCAACCCCAGAACATCACAAATTCCATTATCTAAGGTTTTTAAGAAACACTCAGAAAATATACCAAAGTTTGATTGGAAATATGAGAGCATGATTCAGCATCAATAGTCAAGATCAACCAAAAATACCCAAACTATTTTCACTCTATTTAATTCAGAATATCTCAAGAGAAACATTAGAACTTGAAAATAATAACAACTCAGAATGTTCCCAAAAAATTAAAGCTTGGAACTATTAATTAACTCATATCAAGACTTTCACGGATCAAACACATTTGGAGTGTGAAACGCAAACTTTCCTATTTGCATCAAACAAATCTGAGATCAAAATCTAAATAGAAACAAAATAGAGCATGATCATGAATTCATTTAATCAATCAATAATAGAAAGATGCAAGGACCCAAAACTTATGGTAATCACCCAGTGATTTTTTTCAAATTTAGAAAGAAATCTTCGAAATTCCATTATGAGTCAAATCCAAAACACAGCTAAGAGATATCCCCAAATGCAGCAAAAACATAACCCAAAACGAATAGACAAAATTGAAGAAGGAAAGAGGAGATTGCCTGCGTTTGAGCGTTGCGGAGTTAGACGTCATCGCAATGGTGCTTGCTATAGTGTCTCCTACTGAGTTATCTCCGGCAATGGTGGAACTGGATCCGTGGGAGAGAAGGAAGGAGATGGTTGTGGGAAAAATCAGAGAGTGGGTTAAAAGAAAAAGAGAAAAAATAGGAAAAGGAAATTAGGTGGGAAGGGAAATTAGAGGAAAAGGGGAGAAATGGAGAAAGGAAAATATGTAATGAAAGTCTGAGTGTGAGTAAACTCCCCAGTGTGCCTCAATTTCCCCTAATATTATGAATTGGTTCCTTATTTAAAGAAAATTCATATTCCTTTAAGATAAGACTATCAAGATTTTAATTTTAAAAAAATTAGTCGCTGCCACAACATATCAGCCATCCCAACCAACCTTAGAGCTGTTAAAACGAGCCTAGCCTGTTTAAAAGGGTGGGATAGATTTAAGTTTATTCAACTTGCCATTTTAGCGGGTTGGCTTGGTCCTTTGTTTTTTTTTTTACTTACTCAAAAAGAAAACTTGAGTTTTGTGGCTGATAAGAATCAAATCCAGGTCCCTCTGAACACAAAATAACATCTTTATCACTAGACTACAATATTTGAATAACATCAAAAATAAATTTTAATATATAGAGTATAGTTGGCAGGGCAGTTATGGTGTATTTTAAGTTTATTAAGTTATTTGTTTGAATGTTTTACTTTGGGATTATCATGAAATATTTTTATTTTATTATTTTAAGAATTATGGATGATATTTTTGATAGATTACCTGTCCTAAATATTTTAGAATTGAAGATTTCGAGCCTATTATTGATCAGATAAATGAACTACATGATATTGTTGCTTGGTGGGTTGATGTGGTTGAACCAATGTTTTAAGCATTTCAAAATTCTATCAATACCGGTATCTTGAAAGGGATAAAAAAAAATTTAGAACAGAAGAAAAAATGTTTCTGAATTTGGATAAATTACATATACAAATTCAAATGAAGGTAGAAATAGAAATGTACTTGTGGTCATGAATTTTTCTTTTGCTTAATTTTAGTTATGAATGAGTTTAAACTTATAATCTTAGACCACTCCAGTATATCAGTACCACCAAGACAATAACTTATTGATAGTCATGGAAAGGATGGTGTTCATAAAGTTGAAGCATCATCATTAAAGAGCTTTAAAATCCAAGAACAAATGTCTTAAACTGAAGAGAGAATATTCATTTGTTAGAAAGGGCTATGGTAAGGACAATAAATATATATTGTGGTTGATGGCATGCAAAAATACAATTATTTTTTTTAATTTTTAAATAATTAATAGTAACCACTCACTAAAAAATAACCGTTCAAAGGTGAATTAGTATTTATTTATATTTATATAGTTGATGATGTTAATATTGTTTCACCATCTTATAAAGAATTATATAAAAAGGCATATTTTAATCTTCCAAAATTTGGCCCAAGGTCATGGTCAAGGCCCAAGCAAAAAATTCTTGCATGCACTGAAACTCACCACCAAACAGGATGCAAAAAATCTCATTATTTTAAAGTTAAAATTTTAATATGATCTATAAATGAGATAATGGACGAAATCCACATAATAATTTTTGGACCCAAAATTTTTTTCATCTCTCCCTGTGCGAAGTCAAAAACTATTTTATCAATTTTAACACCAAATGGACAAAATAATAAAGGAATTTCAACTCTCGATAGCAAATTTATATATAAAATCTGTCCAAGTACTTCATTGATACTAACCCTATGGAGAAAACCACAATAGGATTCTATTCAAATATTTTTAAGGATACCTTTCCTTCAAAAAAAACTCCAAATTATGCCTTTTTCCATTGAACAAACATAATCTATACCATCTCAAGTTCTTAACGAGGAATACTATAACTACTATGGTCAATGGAACTGATAGGGCGCAACAGTTAACAAACAGCAACCATCATACTTCATTCCTTATGGAGAACAAAATAGTTTAGAACAAGCTTTATGCACCAAGATTTGACATTCAAATCTTATTATCTAATTTTTGTTTCCACTATGTGGGGGCATCATGTCCTTTACAATATGATGATGTAAAGATGCATACATGGCCACCTAGCAAGTCTAGGTTTGAAGATTAGTATGTACTCCGAACCTTGAACAATATTCTTTTTTTTATCTAATAAAAAAATATTATGATTATTAAATAAACAAAAAAATAGAATGAAAATCCAGAAATAAATTTGACTAAAATGGTTGATTCTACCACCATATCAAATTCAGACCGTATCTTACTAATATTGATAATGAATCAGGAAAGAATTTTGGGAGTGATCTGGTTACAACTTACAAGTCATCTCACAAACGTATCATTTTTTCCATGCCTTAATAACCTCAAACTATTAAAACAAATCACAACAAAAAGAAGCTCCATCCATCCTTAGATCATAATAGGGAAAAACAGGGAGAATTATCCCAAGTGCCAAATGCAGGGGAAGAAAGCAAACTATTGGAATGTCTAATTTGTGCTACTTTTAGTCCCCTCAACAGACAAATTCTTGCAAGTTTATATCCAACGAGAAAAACAGCCCTTGCATAATCATCTTGCTATAGTCAAAATTTAGGTAGCAAAATCAATAGCTTTTAAGTTTCAATGTGCTCAAATCACATACAGTAAGACTTCAGTATAAGTAAAATAATCAAACTCTACCCAAAAAAATAGACACATGACAAATATCCCTTTCAACTAGGGATTAACTTTTCACTTAAAGCACTTGGCATCCAAAAGAGGCTGACCCTCAAAAGGCTCAAAATCTTCAATCATCTGATTGACACGCTCCTTTTGAGATTCATCTGAGATGTCAACCTTAGTCCATTCGTAGAGCTCCATGTCATAGCACTCATCAATCACAAATTGTGGGATTTCTTGCCCACGGAATAGCCACAACCCCTTCACCTTAAATGGTGGCTCAGATCCAATCACAAGCATTTTTCCAAATGCATACTTGCGAGCCAGATCCATCCTCTGTAGAAACCCACCAACCTTGTTCAATGTCACAAAGGAAACAGTATTCTCCTCATTGTATTTGTAATCACAGAACCAGAGAGAGTATCCATCAGGATCATACATGTCCCAAAATCCTGCAAGAAAGACAAGGATTTAAAACAATACATATAAATCCTCTCTTAGCATTTCATAAATTTAGGCGCTCTTCTATCAAAAAATAAATAAATTTAGGCAGCTCAGAAAATATTGACGTTCACTACAATATTCATATTACAAGAATCATGAGTTTATAAAACAGCCATATACTGTTATGGTTGTAAACTTGTAATATAATATATACTACATTCCTACGCATAGAAACTATAAGTATTTGAAATGTAGAAATCATTCAAACAAGTGAAATAGTCACAATACCTTTGATTGCAACCTCACGGAAGTTGGTCTTCGTGTTGGAGTATAGTCTTTTCCACTCATCCAATATCATCTTACTTGGAGGAAGAAGATCAAGAGGATTCTTGGGTTTGGGCTTTGGTGCCTCCTCTTCTGCCTCTTCTTTGGGCTTTTCCAGCTCTTTCTTAGTCTCTTTCTTTTGTTCGTCCTTTGCCTTGGGTTTAGCAGATTCTTTGGGCTGGGAAGGCTTCTTTGCAGATTGAATAGGTAGAACAGCTTCAGCCTGCTTAACCTCACCTAATATCTTACGGAATTTTGGTTGATTGACCAAGGTCCAGAAGTATCTCTCAACATGAGGAAACTCTGAGGTGAAGCTCTTAGTCATCAGTTGAGTGAAACCCAGATACAAATTGCATGTCAAAATAACGTCAGCCAAGGTCACAGAATGCCCAACCAAGTAAGTATTAGAGGCAAGGTGTGTGTTCAAAGCACCCAACGCTCTCTTCAATGCAGAAATTGCATCCTCCTCAACCTTCACACACACAAAATTTCTGATTAAACTAAAGAAATGTCAAGGCAGCAGGATATAAAGAGAAATTACAAAAATCTCAAAGAACAGAATCAAGAGTTTTAGTGTTAAACAGGGGAAATAGTACCCATTATTCATAATTTAACAATTGTTTTATCAAACCTTTTCATTACCCTTGATGCGTTCCCATGAACACATTTAAATTGATGTATAACTGCAACAGGTTAAAGGAACTACAACACCATGTTGCATAGTACATAGACAGAAGTGACAACATCAATTCTCCATAATACAAACATCATAGTAATGTCAAATGCAAATAAAAAGAAAAAGAAAGTTCTTTGCAAACAACTTACAGGAGGAAGGTATGTGGCTCGTCCCCTTCTTGGTCTGTACCAGGTGACAAGATTAGCATCAATCTCCAATGATGAAAAATCAATCCACTGTTCAATGTGGGCCTGAAACATCAAAACATAGATGAGAACAAAATAAATGAAAAACAAGCAGACTCTTTCTATAAGTGACATACATGGAAGAGAGAGAAACCCTGGAGAATCTACAATAGAAAAAGAAATAAGAATGCGAAAACTCACTAAGAAAAAACTTACATAATCAATTGGAGAAGATCCATACAATGTATTGTCATCCTTCAAGCGAGCAACTGCAGCAACCCAAAAATAAAGCACAATATTCCACATAAACATAAAACCATAATATATCCAATGCAAGAACATATTTTTATATATGATCTTACCATAACGGGCAATTGCATTGCTCTCAAATACTGGACCATCTGGAGTTTCCAACACAGGAACCTGGAAGGATAATATATCTCAATTGGTTCATCTTAAACTCAGCTTTTCTTTAATGCACACAAAAGGATAAAATAGCACACCTTGCCAATAGGGTTCATCTTGAGAAATTCAGGAGTTTTATTGGAGACACCCATCTCAAAATTTGGGGTCAATTCAACTTTCACACCACTGTACTCTGCTGCAATGAGTGTCTTGTAAGCATTTTTGTTTGTTTTCCCCGCATGCAGGATCTAGAAACATAAAAAGTAACTACATCAACAAGAGAGACGACCAGATAGTTGGAATGAGATTGATGAAAAAATCACATGCAGACTAGTAGAAGAAGTATCTTGCTATAATTGAAATCCTACAAAGTAAAGTAGATTCTAGATGAGATTCTATGAAGCAGAGTAAATTACAATTTGGAAACATTAATTATATGACTGGGCACTTGGAAATAGGAATCAAACCAACTAGTAAAGGAGATAAGTTTTAAGCAAAGAGGCTGAGTTATCATTCTTCCTCTTTTCATGACCTTTCTCTACACGAATAAATCTATACTGATCCTAAATAAAATATCAGTTGAAAGTTGAAACTCGATAGTCAATATTATGATGTGGATTCTAACTTTCCTCTAAAAACACTGAAATAAACTCGGACATAATAAATTACTTGAAGAAATACATGCCATGTCTGAATATATCATGATATCTATTCCTATGCTATGACTACCTTCAATTTCAAATACAATGTTCTGAACAAAAATGTCAAGATAGAAGAGGTGAAAAAAGCATATGCCAAAACCAAACCTCAAAATCTGGAATTTTCTACAGCAATTTTTTACCATCAAGGCGCCCAATCAATAGGATATAGTATTAACAATTCCCCATCTAACACCTCACAAAGCTACGAGATTCATAATTTCTACTGCCTGCAAAAGGACCTGGAACCTACCCCAATTCTCCTCATCTTTATTTTACCAGCAAAGACCAGAAACCAGATCAGTAACGTTTCAATAATGGGATGAAACGTACTAGACTCAAACCTCATCTTCCCACAACTATTTTTCCCTCAGACTACATATCTCACGCCAAACAGCCACATAAGTGCCTTGAAAGAAGAAAAGCATACACATGCAGATTGGTAAATCAGTTTGGCGTATGTGCATGATTGTACTCTTTTGGAAAACAGGGAATCAGATCAGCGCCATTTCAATTATGGGAAGCAATATTTTACATTCAATCTGTTCCAGAGAATTACTGAAAAATAAAATGCAACTCACCAGCGCCATGGCTTCACAGAAAAACGTGCCGCTCTTATATGAGATCTGATCACATAGGGCAAACACCAGACAATTACAAATACCCGAAATTGAAAAAATACAGCTTTAAATCCCAATTAAAAAAAAAGCATAAATAAGAAAATTCAGCTCGTATAAGGATGCAAGTTTTCATCCAAATGCAAACAAATTTTCAGAAGTAGAAAGAGAGGTCCATAGTGGACAGTGGCTCTACCTTACAGTGCAGGCGTTCTTCCGAAGCACAGGTGCTGCTACTCTGAAGAAGAGAACTGAAAGCGAAGCAGGCTAGGGTTTTGTAGTGAGCGAAAAGCCAAAAAGACAGCCTCAATGGGTCGGACCATATCCACCCGACATCATGACAGCCCGAGAATAAACTGCTAGGACAGTGGATTCGGATTCTAACATGTCAATCGTGAATTTTACGGACTGTTACAATTTTATACGTTTTTTAAAATAATTTTTTAAAAAAAATTTATAATTTTTATAATTTAATCTGAATCGTCCATTAAAAAATAAACAGTTCAGATTTCAAAGACTGATCGGTTTTCACAACATAACCGGATCCTCATCTGAGCACAGCTACACAGGAAATAACTTTTGCTAAAAAAATTTTAAATTAAAATTAAATTACACAAAATCTTATTCATCTGTACATGGATTTTTTTGTGAACCGTTTGATGTAGCATGGATAAGGGATAAACAGGCCGGGTAGGCTTTTTAACCCCTAGATTTAACATGCTTGGGTGATAATCATATTAGCGTAGGCAACCTTTTATAAAATTCTCTTGCATCACTTTTCAATGAAGTAAACAAAAAATAAAATCACCAATTAATTATTTAAATATAGGTTTTTATACAATTTAACTTTTACTTAGTAATATATGGGGATTGTTAATTTTTTTACTATGTTGTGATTGTTAACCATTTTCATATTTATAGTTGAACCAAAAAACCACTCATTTCCACAATAAAAGCAATGATATTTTTATCATTTCATTTAAATGACATAAATGTAAAAACATTTGTGTTATGAGAAAAATAATAAAAAGAGTTACATTTATTATGCTTTTTGAATGCAATGATTAAAATATATTTATATTTATTATATATTTTGAAGAGAAAAAAATAATTTTTTGATCCATAAAAAATATGGAGATTATTAACCTCCCAAATTTAAATGATCAATTATTATTAAAAAAAATTATAAATTACTATAACAAAATTATTAAAATAATAAATAACTCATAAATTTGTGTTAATGAGTTACATGTTAAATTATTAATACATAGTAAATTCCAAATGACTTACTAATTGTCCATGCCAAGAGAGCAGGTCAATGGGGAGAAAGACAAAACCTCGTCGAAGGAGGGATATTTCTCTGCAAGAAGTACAAAGAAGATTAAGAACGTTGGAGAGAACTTTGTTAGCTCCAAAATTTCATTAATGAGTGATTTAGAGTTTTGATGATAACAAACAATTTTAAAAAATATTTTTAATGTCATAAATTCTTAAGATATTCAAATCAAAATTCAAATAAAATCAAAGTAAGCAATTATTACACTAATTATTTTCTATATTGGAAATATGAATTTGTGGAATAATGGAGGGAATTGGAAGAGGAAAGTTAATCTAAAGAAAAGAAGCACTCTCTATTCTTGCATCCAGCTATTACAACACGCTAAAGGAAAAAGCGAGAGGCAAAAGAAAGGAAAGGTTTATTGGGAAAAGGAAAGAAATAAGCCATAAAGCCAAATAAAGAAGACCATCTATTTGCAATAGTTATGAAATAGTTTGGTTGAAGAAGGAAGTCTCGGAAATTTCATTGCAGGAAGAGGAAAGAGATCTCGTCCTGAAGCTTGAGGATGATGTAAAAAGAGAAGCAAAAATATAAGAGCAATTAGTTTGCTAAAAAGGAGAAGAAGATATCCTCTAATGATTATTTTCCAAAGAGATTTAAAAGGAGGAGCCAATATCATCTTGAAGACAAATGAAGAATAAAAAATACATTGTGAGCTTATACTCTTATAGTTCTTCGTTCATCTTATTTTCATCTTTGATTTTGAGAGCTACTATGGAAAAGAAAATTATGGGCTGTTTGGAACAGTTTTTGTTTTATTGTTTTGTAAAACAGTTTTTGAGAACAAAACTAAAAAACTGTTTTGATAGAACAAAAAACTAAAAAATCTGTTTGGAAACAAACTTTGAGAACAGTTTTTTAAAACAAAAAAACAAAAAACTTATTTGGGTAAAACACTTTAAAAAACATTTTTAAAAACAAAAAAACTCGTTTGGTTTGCATAGAATCTCAAAAATTGTTTTGAACTCCTGAAAGTTTTGCTAAACAATATATTTGAGTTATCTTATAAAATTACATTACAGACAAATTTAAATACAATAACATCTAAAATATTGATACAAGGAGATTATAAAATTGTTCAGCCAATGTAGTAATAAGTTCTATTGATACAGACAAATTTAAATACAATAACATATAAAATATTTGACATAACTCTTAATTAAGAAGAATGACGTTCTGCCCACATCCAATTAGCAATGTGATCACGATATGCTGACATTGCTTGTGCGGCTTCATCAGAAAGTT
>JASKGM010000005.1:81993-94774 GCA_034509205.1 Ceratonia siliqua | reverse complement strand
AAAAAAACACTATATACGTGATTCGTGAATTAAGGAATGCAACGCGCATATAAACAAAACAGCGGAAGCAAGCAAACGGCAAAACGACGTTCTTTTCGGAGGATCCCGTAAATTTGTTACTAACTTCCTTATATAAAATTACATATAAATAACTTTGATGGACCCACCCAATACAAAGATCACACTTATTCTCTCCCTTCTCCCTTCTCCCTTCTCCCTTCTCATTATATACATTTTTTTCTCGTTATTTTATTCTTTATTTTATTATAAAATTATACACATTTTTTTAAAAAAAATACTATAATTTCAATTAATTTTAAATTTAAATTTATTTAAATAATATGTCTAAATTTTTTTTTGATAACTTTTGATTTCACCTATTATTGATTATAAATTTTTTTAAAATTATTTAATAAGTTTAATTTTTAAATTTATTTATTATTAATTATAAAAAATTTAAACAAATTATTTAATATATTTTTGTTTATTCTTATACATTAATATTATTAAAAGATAATGGATAAATAAAAAACAGATCCCATGCAGTTGTAAGGAGAGCATGGTGATTTAATGCGTGTTGAAAGGAGAGCATGGTTGTTTAATGCGTGTTGAACCACTGTGATGTCCCAGAATTTTGTTTTTAAAAGAGGCACCTCAAAATCTGTACAAAAAAAATTATGATTGAATCCTACTGTTGCACACAAAATGATCAAGATTTAACTTCGTATAGTTAGAATCTAAATTTAAATAAATAAATGATTTGAGTTTCACTAATTTTTTTATGTTTGTTTATAAAATATATTTTAAATATATAAATGTTAAATTTAAAATTAAATTAAATTATAATATTTTTTAACTTTAAAAAATAATTTATATATTTTTATAATAAAAAAATTATATAATTAAGACTCCATAAAAAAATAATTTATTCTATATAAAATTTATAAAGAAATAAATATAAAAATAAATGAAATGTGATCACCTAAATATAAAAGGGCCACGCATTCGCTCTTTTTTCCTTTTTTAGGTCTATTTCTCTCTAAACTTTGGAACGTAAGTTTCTTAAAAATTTTAGAAAATCTCGTTCCGTTCTCTTCTCCAATAACCCAAAATCAAGACCGTTTCACGTAAATTCCAAAACCAACTGTAATGATAAGCACTTTCCCAAAACAGCAACGACGTCGAGGAGGAGGAGGACGACGACATCTTCACCAAATCTGTTTCCCAAATCCAACGTTGTCATTATGATATTTCTCACTGTCTAATTCTGATCCTCTTCTCACTCTCTCTCTGTCTCTTTGCCTCACGTCCTTTTCAATCACAATCATCAACTACCCCACTTCGGATCTCTCTCTCTCTCTCTCTCTCTGGGCGGTGCCTACAAATTCGCATTCGAACTTGATTTTCGTTTGATTCTAGCTATACCCATTTGTGCCCTTTTCACAAACGCTCACCCACCCCTTCTTCTGATTCTCTTCGCTTTATCAAAGCCACTATATATTGTTCCGGAGTGATCGAGTTTTGCCGCCTCTTGGATTCGCTTTCGTGGTCGCGAACTGGGTCTCGGAAGTTTTCGAACTTTGTTGGAGAGTTTCGATTTTCTTACATTCAGTTACCAGTCGTTCTTGGGTTTTCTTTCCTTTGTTCTCGACGATCATGGCTTGATCGGTTACTTGGTGGGTCTTCCTGAATTTCATGAATAACTCCAACCTGGAAGTAATGGATGCTGATGCATGAATTTCAGTGAAAAAGATCGTTTTCTTCGTTGTCGGTGATATAATTAAATTGCTTCAGAAGGCAGATAGAGAATCTATCTTCTTTTTGGGTTGGAGCGAGAGGGATGCGCATGCGGAGGATTAGAACAGACAGAGATGATGCAGAGAAGCACGTGGGTTTGCATAGATTGGCACACATTCTTTCATTCGTGCTTGTTTTTGTTGTGGGTGTAGTTATTGGTTTAACTACTAGTTCTCATATTAATAGGCATTTTAGTTCACAATCAGACCTATACTCGTTAATTAACCACATATCAAGCGCTATGCCAGAAGTCAAGGAAGATAATTGTGGAATCATACAACAGTGTGAAGTGAATTGTTTGAATATGGAGACCTTTCTGCATCCGGCGAACCTGACACATAATTTAATAGATGATGAGCTTTTATGGAGAGCTTCCTTGGTGCCCAAGAAAGTAGAGTATCCCTATAGGAGAGTACCTAAAGTGGCTTTTATGTTTTTGACAAGGGGACCATTGCCTATGCTGCCACTGTGGGAAAGGTTCTTTCAAGGACATGGAGATTTGTTCAATATATATGTCCATACACCTCAAGGATACAATCTGAATGTGTCCAATTCTTCTGCTTTTTATGGACGGCAGATCCCAAGTCAGGTTTGGAAATTAAAATTTCTATTTATGATTTTCTAATTTTAACATTATTACATGCTTGTTTAATTTAATATCTAGAGCTTATATAGATATTGTCTCATAGGTATGTGAATTCTTTGTTGTTTCTTTATGAAGTGTAGCCTTGAATTACAAAACCTGGAAATATTAAGTTTGCTATTGCAAAGTTTTCTATGATAGAAGTGCTATATTACAGAAGTTTGGCAAGGTTGCCTTACTAATTTAGGGTCATGTTAATCAAAATGACCAAGGCATATCGTGTCATTAGTATTTATAAACTTGTCCATAGAAATCGCAAATAGGATCTTTAATTTATATGGCTAAGCTATACGCAAAAGGTATATCATGGAATTCTTGCAGTAAGCACAAGTAAAATAGAATTGAAGCACGATGGTGTTATGTGAGCCAGAACCCAAAAAAGAGGAGCTATGTTTTGGAAGGCTTTACTGAGCATGATTCCTAGTGTCTCAGGCTGTTGTGAAATTACATGGGAGTCCTTTACAAGTTTCCGTTAAAAAACTATCACTGTTGCAAGTGGTTATGTGGTGTTATTATGATGGAATTCATTAAAAGTAAGAAACCTTCTAAAAATAAGTATTTTCCCAACGAGCAGATTGACAAGGATCAAAAGGTTTAAGCATATTGCTCAGAGATGAACTATTGGCAAATTGAAGAATTTGGTTAATCCTTTGTACAAAGAGATTATGCATTACTATGACCAACAGATATACATGTGGTGTAACATCAATATGACAAAGTCTCCTAGGTGTGGCCAAGACAGAAGCAAATGGGGTTAAAGGATGGAATGGAATATCAATCTACAGGAAGTAAGTTTGGAATAGAATTTGATTTTCTTACACAAGAATTACAATCTGTCAGACTGATGTGTCTATATTTCATCTGAGAGCAGTCCATACACCAGAAATTTATTACTATTACATAATTGAGGAGAATCTGGTTTTACTGGGATGTGAAGAATTCTATTGCCATTCATTTTCAAGAGACTTCTGAGTTAATTGAAATTTACCGAGCACGGTGTTGAGGTGCCAGGGAACTGTCTTAGTATCAATTATCAATTTCAAGTGGTAGTTAAAACTGGATTTGACTGGGTCTGAGAGTGCAGACATTGAGGTGATTGCCTTGAATAATTATGGATCATTTGGCTTCTGATGAGTTTCATGTTTTTGGGGAAGATTATATTGCCTGCAACATTTTGCCTTTGCTAATTTTTGTTCTACTAAGTGCTGGGTGATGGTGGTTGGCCACATTAGTACACTTGTTCCCTAGGGATTCCTACTCCCTAGCACTTCACCTTGTCAATTCCTCACAATATGATGTCCCTATGGAGATAGTTATTGTCACCTGTGATAAACCTCAGCTCCAGTATCAGTTAGGTCTTAGAATTCTGCTATTGAGGTGCATACTTAGAGAGTCTTTTGTTTCCCTACCTTCATTTAGATGATAAACTACATTTTTTTTTTGGTTTTGAAGGAGATCCAAAGAGGCACCTATAGCGGGGAGGGGAATGATTGGGGATTTACTACTCTTGTCAATCCTGTGAGCATGTGTTTCCTATGGAACTGTAGTACCACCATGTGAGCTGTGGCTCACTGGTGATGAACGACACATTTGATGTTACTTGTCAAGGGATTCACTGGTGTTCATCAAGGAGAAAGAAATCTTAACCTCCTCCTTATGCAGACTCTTTCTTTCTATATCAATCTTAATTTATCAAAAGCTAGAAAAAAGAATTATCTGGGCTTTATAAATTATAAGCAATCTTAGCATTTCCAACTGTAATAAAATTCTTCTGATATATTCTTATGAGTTGTGTTTTCCATATCTTCAGGATGTTTCATGGGGAACAGTAACCCTGGCTGATGCTGAGAGGCGCCTTTTAGCCAATGCATTGCTTGACTTTTCAAATGAGCGGTTTGTTCTTCTGTCTGAGAGCTGCATCCCAGTCTATAACTTCCCTACTATCTACAGATATCTCACTGATTCTGCCCTCAGCTTTGTTGATTCATATGATGACCCTTCCCGTTATGGGCGTGGTCGTTATAGCCGTAGTATGCTTCCTCATATTCAGCTCAAACACTGGCGGAAAGGGTCTCAGTGGTTTGAACTTAATCGTGCTCTTGCTGTTTATATAGTCTCTGACACCAAATACTACAACCTCTTTCGTAAATTCTGTAAGCCTGCTTGCTACCCAGATGAACATTACATTCCAACCTACCTGAACATGTTCCATGGTTCACAAAATTCAAACAGAACAGTGACATGGGTTGACTGGTCAATGGGGGGTCCTCATCCAGCAACCTTTGGAAGAGCCAATATAACTCAGGGCTTTCTACAGGCTATAAGAAACAACGTAACCCTCTGTCAATATAATTCAGAAATGACATCCATTTGTTACCTCTTTGCTCGCAAGTTTGATCAAAGTGCATTGGAGCCCTTGCTTAACCTTTCTTCAACTGTGATGGGCTTTTGAAAATTTTGGTTCTACAGAGATAAGATGTTTAACCACTTTTGGATTTTGGTAGGGAATTTAGCAGTTTCAGTACTACAATGGTTTTGTACGGTCTGTACAGTTAGTGTTAGAGAATTATGTGTTCTCTGCCAGAGAAAATCTCATTGTTGCAGAAACTGCATTTGTATCCTTGGAAGAAGAAATTCATCAATACGGAAATTTTATGTCATCACTCAGTTCATGTTGGCATAAGATCCAAACTGTTACCAAATCTTTGACTTATCATGCAGCTTAAAACAGATTGTTCAGATGGGAATGACAAGGAGATGAGTGGATATGATATAATAATGATATGCATGCATTTTCTTTGCCAATCTTTAGATAGTACTATTGTTTATTATAGGAATAATACTATTCAATTGCCTCCATAGACATCATAGTTCAAAACAATGTCTTTTGATATTTACTTTTTTATTTGGTGTCTCCAATAATTCTAGAATGGTACCTCATAATGACATCAGAGAAGAGAGTGAAATTTTCTAAGAAATCATTCTGAATTATATTACTTCAAGAGGCACTAGAAAATAAATTTCTCTGTATTAAATTTAGTTGTAGTCAATAATTACATCAACTAAAAACAGTTAACATTTAAACCATGATATAGTATAAATATTTGGATTAAGTATACTACTTCTGGAAGGAACTATATGTCATGTTGTAGATAGAAATTGGAGAGAAATGATATTCTAGGGCATGTTGTACATGGTGACGAGAGAATAATACTATATGCAATCAATTCATAGATCTTTTACACATTTCTAATTTTATTTACAGATATACTCCTTTCTGAAACTAAATTTGTACAAATAGCATTCTGTATCATATAAGCAACATTTCTTTTCTTTATTTCCTGAGAAACATAAAAAAATTTCAATACCAATTTTCATGATGCGTTTAAAAACAATTGCATTCTTTGTTTCCAGTCAAAGTTAGATGTTTTGCAGTTATTTTTTCAGAATAATGTTTTTCTCAACTGTTATGGGCCAAGCTCTTATTTTTTCTAGTTAATATATGCAACCATAATCTGTGAAGCAAGGCGATCCAAGTCCATATCTAACATGTGTTAGACACTTGTACCAAACACGATATGACACTTAAAATTACACATGGACACTTAAAATTTTGTTGTGTTATCATGTCCATGTTGGGGTCTATGCTTTTTAGACCATGATTCATGATGCACAAGAACTAAGATATTCAAGAAAAACTATGCTCAACTGAAAAGTAAAATGCAGAAGTTGATACACCGAGAACAAGATTTACGGAGAACTGAAACTGAGAAAAATTTAAATTATATGAAGAATAATCTCTTTCAAACTGTTCAGCCATGTATGTAACCTATTTACAAGGCATTCACTAGGAAAAAATAAAATCTGTAGATCTCTCGCCTTTCTCTGCTCTCAAATGAAAACCTCTTTACCTCCCCTATTTACGCCATTATTTAAGGCAATGAATGGCTTACTCAAAATGATGGCAAAAAGCTCCATCTAAAACTTGTAACTAATCATATCTTTTGTTCACCAATATATGATGCATGTTGGTGTGTGTCAAATGTCAAAACTTGAATATATCCATGGCCACTTCACCAAGGTTTCGCCCGAGCCGAAGGCTCGCAATTACACTAATGGCTAATCTGGTTTGCCTTTTGTCCATATGGATCAATCCAACTTTTGTCCTTCTTCACAGCATCATTCCATCTTCTTCGAAAAATCTGCATTTCCATGTATGACTGCATCCTAACCTGCACATCCAATTGTACTTATTTCTCATGCTATTGCATAAGGAAGTATAAGAGATTCACATAGAAGGGAATATCTAGGTGCTTACTTTAGCTCTAGCACCATCTGAATGAGAGTCCTGCAATTCCAAAAGACAAACCCTTCTTATTAATAAATGAGCAAGTCTGTTGAAAGGTGAAACAAAACTAAGTTTTTAAAATGTCCTTTGAAACGGGAAGGAGTATAAGAAGCATGTTTGTTCGTGCTGCAAAATTATTGCTTTTTTGAAAATCTCTTCTCTCAAAAGCATTTTAATAAAGTAGTTTAGTGTTTTGCCAAATCTTTTGACAAGTGCTTTTAGTAACATTATTCATTCTTGGGATAAAATTGGTAACTTCTGTCATCTAAAATAATATTAATTTCTGCTTTATAGAGAAGTTCCAGTTCCTTGCTTTTCTCCCACAGCAAAAAAATAGATTAGTCTGTCATTTAAAAGTGATTTTTTGTGTTGATCAAGCACTGACAGAAAATAAAAAAGCAACTAGGCACTAAGCCTGAGCATTGGATATTTTGAACAGTATGAGATTAATTGAAATTTGTGCTTGAATCCAATATTCTCCCCAAAAAAATATTGCATACAGCATTTAAACAAGATACTGTCACAAAACTGTGTGATTGTTATCCTCAACTAAAGCTACATATAAAAATGAAATCACTTGCCTCAGTGCGATTTGAGCCACCAAGAGTAGGCAGACCAAAATGAACTATGTACTCAGAATCAATTATACCGACATTTCTTGTTCGATCACCCTGAAATATTGTTGAGATTCAACAAACACACTCGAAAGAAATGGTGTAAAGTGAATCTGCTCTACAAGCAAGTTACCTGTGCACAATAACCAAGCTGCTTATCCAGGCCCCAAGCATGGACCAAGTCATTCTGCAGACAGAAAGAGAATTGGGGAAAATTGACAATAAAAAGAAAGAGAAACAGTGCAGAATTAAATGATCAAAGAAACCCTACTAAACAAACAGTAGTAGATCCCAATTATATACAAAAATGGAATTGCATCACACCCTATAATTAAACATACTAGTACGCATTTTTTTTAAAGCTGTACTCGTGTAATCAGTAATCCCATTAATAAAGTTGGCAGAATGATTAAGATTGTGTACAAATAAACGGGTTAGGATCCAGGCCATGCCAAAAGGGTGAGACAGCAAGAAAATGGTGCAAAAGATAACAGAAGGTTAATAGTTATTGTTAGAGGTCATAATAAAACTATTCATGAGCCTTTTCCTAATAATTTAAAATTTTATATTGAAATAGTCATTAAAATGGTATTAGAGCATATATCACCAAATGGTCAAGAATTCGATCCTTGCCGCAACTGTGCTTTTGTCCATGCTTCAGGCCCAAAGAGCTTTATGTGAGGGGTGTATTAGATATTACAATAAAACTATTCATGGAATTTCACCTAATAGCTTAAACTTTTGGATTCAAATGATCATTGACAGTATTACCCCAGCATGTCAAGTTTTACCTTGTTATGAGTTGTTCATTTGATTTTATTTACTATAGACAAAAAGGGTAGTGCAACCTAAAGTACATAATTTTAACACTGCTTCCTTACTGACTCGATCAGGTATAAACCCAGATGATAAACGAACAAGAAGTTTGGAAAAGAAAGAACCTTCATAATTCTATGATGTCATATAATGTTCTCAAGCAGAAATAGTTTTCACAATATGATTCATTACTAAGTTGATTAGGTTCTCTTATCAATACCTGGATCATATGCCATACACATGGCCAAGATTTTTTAGAGAACACCGGTGCCATCATTTCCACCCAACTGCAAATTAATAATTTTCAACATTAAAAGAAATCAACTTGGAACAAAATAATTGATCTGAATGAGTTAGAAATTGTTAAAATAGATCAACATGGGATACAAAGTGTTCAACTGTTTACCCAATGCAAGGAGGAGCGGTGCTGTGGTCATCGCATCTTCCACTACCATTTAACTTATAATACCTTCTGTATAGAAATAAGACCAAAAGCAATAGTATGAGAAGCAGTACTTTTGCAAAAAGAAAAAGAAAAAAAAAAGAAACTTCTAGTATTGAGATACCAGTACCACTGACTTAAAATTTGCACAGCATTATTTATAATGATGTAGCACCTCACTGCCTCAGCAAGGGGATACAGCCTCATGAAAGAAACTGTTTAAGGGAACCTTATATTCTCGACACAAATTGTGCAAAATTGTTGGGATCCGGCTCCTCTAAAGTGCACCCTGCATTTTAGAGAGTAAAGTGCAAGTGGTAGTTATCAGAAAATCAAGGGAACTGATTTTCACACATTCATAGGTAGTTATCAAGTTGCTCTTACTTAATAAAATCTGAACCCTTGATTTTCTCATTAACAGTTAATCATTTGCACTTTGCTTTTTAAAGTGCAGGGTGCACTTTAGAGGAGCCAAATTCCAAGTTGTTGATATGGCAGCATGTGACTAATTCTTACTTATCAAGAGTCCCACTTAAATCTTTAATCTTTTTTCTTTTTTGTCCGTTAAACTCAAATGTAGCCATACCGGCAGTTGTGAGAGGGGTTATGTTGGGACACTGTGTAAGTAGCATTTCTCCATAAATCATTGGGGTGAGATTTTGTGTGGTATATTTTTCACATTCAAACTTTACACCTAGATGTTATGCGTGTGTATCTCGTGGAAATGTAATTTATATATAAAAAAAAATGGAAATATAAAAGGAAAAAAAAAAGAATTACAAACAAATTATTGGATATTCTTGTCCCTTCATGTAGTGTATCTTCTTGGTTGTATTGTATTAGGAGTGTTAATGAAGGAAGGAAATCAAGGTTAACCTGTGCACTTTTGATCCACTTCTACGAGCTGTCAATTGATGATGCACTTCCGACTTACGGCGATCGAGTGCAGGCTGTGAGATCTCCAGTCCCTCTTCTTCAACAATAGATAAATACCTACCAGATAATTGGTATGTCAATATCTGAAGCATAATAAAAAAAATGCATGAAAAATAAAAGCTGATCACTTCTTATTTAATACGCTCAAACTATAAATTCTTAGTTTAGTATGATACGTGCCAAAATTCATTTCAAATGAACATCCTGTTGGCCAGAAAAATGGAAAACAAAATAAAAAGAACATTCAATTGGGCTTCTGTGAAAAGTCTCGGCAACATACTGTAGACAACTGAGTTTAACAGACAAAAGCAATTTCTTCACAGTGATGACATGTGCAATTGTTTAACACCAAGCAAAAGATGATGGCACTAGTTTGTCACTTTATGTGAAGGTAATTCAACTAATAAGAGAAACACTTTTGTGCTGTGTTTTTGTCTGCAAAATGTTAAATATCATTAAGGACCTGTTGGTTATGCTGTAAAATTTCTGCTTTTTTTATAATAGCTTTTTTAAAATAGCAGTAACAAAGTAGTTTTGTATTTAGCAAAAATTTTCAACAAGCAGTTTTAGAAATATTATTAATGTTTGGGATAATATTTTTAATTTTTTATTTAAGTGAGGGTATTTTTGTCAAAAATATTAATTATGCTTTTGATTCTGCCTTATAGGAGAAGTTCCAATTTCTTGCCTCTCTCCCCAACAGAAAAATAGATTTTGCTGCCATTTAAAGTGCCTAGTGTTGGCCAGACACAGGCAAAAAAAAAAAGCAGATTTTTTTTCTTCTACAGCACAGCCAAACAGGCACTAAAGCATACCTTTTTGGATCAAAATTTTCAACACCAAGGTCTTCATCCCAGAGAAATATGTAATTGTAATCAGCAACTATATCTGGATGCAGAAATCTTTTTGCAAACCACCTACACCATCAAATAGCATTATTTAGTTCAAGAATTAAAGATTTGAATTTACTCTTTTGCAGATAACTGAACTCAGTTTGGGAGAGAAAATTCTCATAAGAGCAGATTATACCATTTTGTTTGATTAATTGCAGATACGTGTATGGCACCATCACTCCAAGAAAAATTCCTCCATCCATCCAGAAGACCATCATAATGAAAAAGCATCACAACAAAATCATTTGAAGGGAACTGCAATCAGTAATAATAGTCAGCAAAAATGATATGTATTTCCAATGAGTCAAATTATATAATTGGAGGAAGAATCACCTTTTCGACAATTTTATTGACAACTTCTTTCTGCTTAATTCCTACTGCAATAGCCAACAAGTTCAATGAGGGCTTTGAAATTCTCTGAAGCAAGAAAAACAAGTGTCAAAAGAAACAAAAAATTGAAGAAGAGTAAAGTAGAGGGGAAATAATTAATAACGTATATCTCACCAACCTATAAGATTAACAGGATTTTAAAAATTTACAGAAAAACAGAAAAAAAAAGCTCTAAGTTTATATGTTTCACAAATAAACTATGTTCCTTTAATTTGATTATGCTACTTATGCTCTTATAAAATGGTTTAAGTTCTTGGCAGTCAATATAGACAAGACTATTTTCTAAGAGCAAAGTAATTTTTTCAAATCATTAGCAAACTTGCTTAACTACTGTGGCAAGTCTCTCTTTTTTTTTTTTTTGTGGTATTGTAGTCAAGTGGTGTCCACGTCAACTTGCATGCACCTTAGCTAATCCACCTCCCCAGTCTGGTCAAAGGTAGACCATCCACCCCGGGACTAAGAGATTCACAAGGAAATTCCTTGCAGCTTCGCCCTAAGAAATGCAAAGCTAGGATTCAAATAAGTAACAGAGCATCTAACCACATCACATACTCGCCTCCACCACTAGGCCAAACCCTTGGGATTGCAAGTCGTTGTTATTCTCCAGTCTGGTCTGTACTATCTGCCAATAGCATCCAGTTTACAGAACAAATATAATGTTCACATTCTACAGGTAGTTATTTTCTTCAGTGAGGTTATTGAGGACACTCCTACTCTCCCAGAACAGGAAACATGCATCAAGGCAAACATAAAAGAAGATAGGAAGTATAATGTTCTCTGCTATAGATAACAGATTCTTGAACATAAACATGACCTAACAAGTAAGTGGACATAAAGAGATAAGTATTTCCAGCTTTGGCTAGCCTTTATTCAATTCAACTCAGAATGAATTATCAAAAAAATCGAGGGCTCGAATATAAAACTAATTCAATCTACTCATTGATTTCATGATTCAAGATTAAACTCCAATATGCCAAATTAAAGAAGAAACCAAAATATTTCACAGGTGGACTGAATTATGCATTTTGTATGAAACGTTTCATGTTGTGTTGAAGGATTCAATTATACATATAAGGAATGACTAGAATTTAGCACATGTTTCACATACATTGTCTTCACCAGAGTCCCATAAAGGCCGCATTTCCAAGTTAGATTTTTCGGCAACTATTCCTTCAGGCAATGCCTCGCTTCCAGAAGGCCTGCATTGACTCTTAAAGAGAAGAACATAAAAAAAGAAAGAGAAGAACATAAAAAAAGGAAGAGAATTAGAGCTGAATGCAAGTGAAATTATAAGTCATTTATGATTGATTTCTTTCACCTACAAAGACAAACCTTGAAGGCAGTGGAATTTATATTCTGCATTGTATAGTTTACTTTTACTCCCCATGGTGCTAATCTCTGCATGTGCAATGTCCAAAAGTATTTGCTACATAGTCAGTGATCAGATTTCATAGTTACTCTTTCAAAAAATGGTAAAATAAATATTTTAAGTTCAACTAAAATTCAATGCATAATTAAGGTAAAAAATATGAAAGTCTAAAACCCATAACCCATAACTAATAGCAAAAGATTGGCAACAGATGCATAGCAAAAAAGAAAGAAATAAAGGTAACAGAAACTAAATTTATGTCAACCTATAACTTAACTTCTTCAAAAGTTTCTGACACTGCCTCACTGTGATTTTGTAAAAGGCGACAAAAGTTAGAAATCCTGATTCTAGGCTTAAGGGCATTTTCCTCAAGGGGAGTGGGTGTTGGTTGATCTCAACTTTTAGGCTTAAGTTCAATATTTGATCTTAAACTCCAAGCCAGCATATCTGTCAATAGTACCTCACTGCAATCTACATTAGTAATTCTTTTGTATTATACTTCAATTTTGGGGGGGGGGGGGGGGGGGGGGGAC
>JASKGM010000005.1:41191-53188 GCA_034509205.1 Ceratonia siliqua | reverse complement strand
TAATCACACATTAAATAAGTGTGCTTTCTAAAAAATTTGAAAAAAAAATAAAGTAAAAAAAATATTTTTTTTATTTTTTTATATTATTTTAAATTATTTCTTAAAATAAAAATTACAAGAAAAAAAAATGCTACTCCAAGGGATAGCTACCTTGGAGTAGCTTAGAAAGCACCATAAATGTGTGGAACCAAATCAATTGATTTCATAATATATTGCAAACTTACAGTACTTGAAAAATTAAAATAATTATAAAATTTTATACTCTATAACATTCAATCACTGAATTATACAAATCACAATAACAAATAATGTAATATTAAGAACAGTGATAAATCTATCACAATAAGTCAATAACACAATAGAATAATGAAGATTAAATGTATTACAAGTTTATTTCTTTTGTAATTTTTAAAGGATATAATAAAAAAGTTTCAAATTTAGTATTAGTTGAACTAATCCCCTCCAAAAAAAAATTTTAAATACTTCAGAGTTTCATTTTTTTCAAAAAATAAATGTATTATTTCTTCTATTATCTTCATTTACCGGAGATGAAAGACATTTCAAATTGGTAAGGCCCTTTTCAAATTGTGTTGGGAACTTCTTTATTTGATTTAGTAATTTAGTGAGGTCAAAACAAAAATTTTCATTGGATCAAAATTTATTATACATATATAAATAAGTAAAAAAAAATTATTGTGTGGGCAATTACCCGCACCTCATTACAATTGGGTCCGCCACTAATGATAGGTGAATGAGAAATAAAGACAAATTAGGGAATGTTTAGATGAATTTGTATTTTTTATTAAGTGTTTCAAATAGAAGTGTTAATTTAAAAAAAATGTATTTGATATTTGAATATAGTTAAGTAAAAATGATTTTATTAAAAAAATCAAATTTATTATGTTTGGATGTAAAAATGTAGAAGTACTTTTGTGCAGGTAAAATTAATGAAAAGGAAATGTAAAAGTATTTTTTATATTGTGTTTAAATTTTAAAAATTATTTTTTTGTTAAAATTAAATTTAAGATTATAAAATATTATTAAGAATTATTTTTATTATTTTTATTTTTATAAATAAATTTTATTATTTACAAATTTTATTATTATAATTTTATTAAAAGTTTTAAAAAAATAGATAAAATTATAAATGTGATAGACATGAATGAAAATATATAACAATATAGGAGATTTTTTACACTAAAAATTTCTCTCTCTTTCACTCAAAATTGGTTTTAATCAGAAATCACAAGGGCATGCTTGCCTAATGCTTTTTTCTTAGAAAAGCCTTTTTTTTTTTTTAAAAAAGTATATTTGTCACAAAGTGGTATTTGACAATTGTTTTAATTTTAAAGTATTTTTTGGCTAAAAAATAAAAGGCTAAAAATCAACTATTTTAAAAAGCAAGTTTTTTCTACTTCTGACTAAAAAATATTTCAACTAGAAGAGAGAGAAACTTATACGAACAACATTATCCCTATAATATTAGCATATTTTCATTCATGTCTATTCTATATGTAATTTTCTTCATTTTTTATAATTTTAACAAAATTTTAATACAAAATTTCATTTTAAAATTTATACTTATAAAAATAAAAATAACAATAAGAATTTTTAATAATGTATTTTATAATTTTAAATTTAATTTTGACAAAAAAATTATATTTTAAAATTTGTAATAAAGTATCTTTTCATTCAAAAACAATATAAAAAATATTTCTACATACTTTTTTTAGTAATTTTACATGTATAAAAGTATTTTTATATTTTTACATCCCAATGTAACAAATCTATTTTTTTTCAATAGAATTACTTTTACTTAACTATATCCAAATACTAATTTTTTTTTTAAATAAACACTTATATTTGGAAGCACCTGCTAAAAAATGCTTTAATACCCAAATTCTTAAACGAAGATGTATAATTTTAAAAGTACAAAATAAAATAAACAAAAAGAAGGTTTAACTACAAATAACCTAAAGCCTAGGGACTAAACAGAAAAATCATAACTTAAAAATATTGCAAAAAGGTCCCTCTCTCAGTCTCTGGATTAAAATCCCTAAATCAGGAAATATAAGCCCCCGCTCTCCCAAAACTGCTCAAGCCGACGCCTAGCGGAGAATTTTTTTTCTGCAAGTTGCTCTCCTGCTTCCTCCGTAAACGGGAGCCATTCTCACCGCCGTTGCTTGCCGTTCGTCATCGCCAGACCTTGGTTCCGTCCAGCTGAGCAGTGGCCGGCGTTGGGTGGCTGTGACATCGTGGTGGCAGGAGGAATTCCTCCTTGCGCGTGGGTGTGGAGTGTTTCCTCGTGGAGGGAGAATCCTTGGAGCAAATCCATTGTTTTGGGTAGTTTTCTTCTCTTTTCCATATGAAATTCAATCTGTATGGTCTCTTGGTGTCAATATTTTTCTGCTTATGAACAGTTTAGGATTTGAAGTGGGCCAAAATCAGAATAGGTCCTAACTTAACCAACCAAACAACCTGTGGGTCTGGGTTGATTCAGTACAGCAGCACTGAACCAAACGAACAGGTGTCCTTTCTCATAAAACCAGTCTCATTAGTTCAGATTTGTCAGTTTGTTCAAAACCGACTGAACTGAACCAATGAAACATGATCAAATTTCTCCTCCTTTCTAATTTTTGTCTAGCAGGTTTGATGTGTTCATATTCACTGGATTCTCTTTCGCTGTGTAGTTTTAAAATGAACCTTGGAATGATGCTAATTTTTAGAAGTTATATGTTGTTATGTACATTTAGCTCCCCAAAAATGTTACCTTGCTTTACCTATTTATTTTCTTCTTGATTTTGTGATGGAGTGAATTTATTACTACTACTTGGTTCCTTTAAATGTCAACATCTGGTTCTGGGAAATGGATGGGTAAATATGGAAAGTATTCACTCAAGATTAATTAAATAAAATTTTATTATTAAAAATTAAGCATATTAGCATGCACCAGATGAGTTGGATGATGAAAAATGATATAAGAACTATGAAGTAATTGTAGTGATGGTCTCTTGACTCTCTTTAGAGAATGCATCTATCATATTAAGCTGTGTATAGGACTATATTTTACCTTCTCAGATTTGACTTGTTCAAAGATGTGTTCTGATTTGCCTATGTCTTTATGTGTGAATATCCTGAATATGCTATAATTTTTATATCAGTTGAACTTATATTTTCCTATTTGCTGTTGACTAGTTCAGTTGCTTGTTTCATGATTATGTTTGTCATCATTTTGTTGTATATGTGGTACATAGATTACACATTAACATAACACCCAAAAAAATTCTTGTATTGTAACAATTTGCTTTTGTGGATCTTCCACCATTTTTAAGTGATGATATTTTGGAAACCTTAATGTAACTGTGAATACCGATTTGCTTATTCAATGGATGTTGATTGAGTTATCTGTTTTGGCTAGAATATGCATAGTCATTAACTTAAATCAGAAAAGCACATGGCAATAGTGAAGTTGAGTTTGTTCATATAAATTTATATGGACTCTGCTACCTTGTTTCAGTTTTCTGCAATGGGAAGGAAAAAGACAGAGGAGGCTGGCCCTGTCACAAAGGCTAAGCCAAGTGGCAAAGATGCTTCTAAGAAGGAAAAGTTCTCCGTCTCTGCCATGCTGGCTAGTATGGATGAAAAACCTGATAAACCCAAGAAAGTCTCTTCTTCCTCTAGTAAGCCCAAGGCAAAACCTGCTCCAAAAACATCTGCATATGATGATATTGATCTCCCTCCTTCTGATGAAGAAGATGAAGATCTCATGGATGAGGAGCAACAGCAAAATAATGTGCTCAAGCGGTCCAATCAGCAGCAGAGGCCTGACCTGAAGCCACTTGATGTATCTATTACAGACAAAGACCTAAAAAAGCGTGAAAAGAAGGATCTTCTTGCTGCCCATGCTGCTGAGCAGGCAAAGCAGGAAGCCCTTAAGGATGACCATGATGCTTTCACTGTGGTCATTGGAAGCCGTACTTCAGTGCTTGATGGAGATGATGATGCTGATGCTAATGTGAAAGATGTAACAGTTGAAAATTTTTCTGTCTCAGCTAGGGGTAAAGAACTTCTGAAGAACGCATCAGTGAAGATATCTCATGGAAAGAGGTATGGTTTGGTTGGGCCCAATGGAAAGGGCAAGTCCACACTATTGAAGCTTCTTGCTTGGAGGAAGATACCAGTTCCAAAGAATATTGATGTGCTTCTGGTTGAACAGGAGGTAGTTGGCGATAATAAAACGGCACTTGAAGCAGTCGTTTCAGCTAATGAAGAACTCGTTAAAACCCGACAAGAAGTTGCTTCTTTGCAGAGTGAAACTTCTGTTGAAGGAATTGTAGACGAAGATGATAATTATGAAGATGATGCAGGAGAGAAGCTTGTTGAGCTGTATGAAAAATTACAGCTGATGGGGTCTGATGCTGCTGAAGCTCAAGCATCAAAGATTCTAGCTGGTTTGGGTTTTACAAAGGATATGCAGGGCCGTCCTACAAAATCATTTAGCGGTGGCTGGAGAATGAGAATTTCTTTAGCTAGAGCACTGTTTGTGCAGCCAACACTATTATTGCTTGATGAACCTACAAATCATCTTGATCTGAGGGCTGTTCTCTGGTTGGAGGAGTACTTGTGCCGTTGGAAGAAGACTTTGGTGGTTGTCTCACATGATAGGGATTTCCTCAATACAGTTTGCAATGAGATTATTCATTTGCATGATTTGAAACTCCATTTCTATCGTGGAAACTTTGATGACTTTGAAAGTGGTTATGAGCAGCGTCGTAAAGAGATGAACAAGAAGTATGAGATTTATGACAAGCAGATGAAAGCAGCCAAAAGGAGCGGTAATCGGGTTCAGCAGGAAAAGGTGAAGGATCGAGCTAAGTTTGCAGCCACCAAGGAAGCATCAAAAAGCAAGGGCAAAGGCAAGGGCAAGGTTGATGAGGATGAAGCCCCAGCAGATGTCCCCCAAAAGTGGAGGGATTACAGTGTCGAATTCCACTTTCCTGAACCTACTGAGCTCACACCTCCACTTCTGCAGCTTATTGAAGTGAGCTTCAGCTACCCAAATCGGGAGGATTTTAGACTTTCAAATGTTGATGTTGGTATTGATATGGGGACTCGTGTTGCCATTGTTGGACCTAATGGAGCCGGGAAATCTACACTGCTGAATCTTCTTGCTGGTGATTTGGTTCCAACTGAGGGTGAGGTTCGAAAGAGTCAGAAGTTGAGGATTGGAAGATATTCCCAGCATTTTGTGGACCTTCTCACTATGGATGAAACACCTGTTCAGTATCTTCTTCGCCTTCATCCAGAACAGGAGGGACTTAGCAAGCAGGAGGCTGTTCGCGCAAAACTTGGTAAATTTGGATTACCCAGCCATAACCATCTTACCCCTATTGCCAAACTATCAGGAGGACAGAAAGCTCGGGTGGTCTTTACATCAATATCCATGTCGAAGCCCCACATTTTGCTGTTGGATGAACCTACTAATCATCTAGATATGCAAAGTATCGATGCATTAGCAGATGCACTGGATGAATTTACTGGTGGAGTTGTTCTTGTTAGTCATGATTCTAGATTGATATCACGTGTATGTGAGGATGAAGAGAGGAGTCAAATCTGGGTGGTGGAGGATGGAACTGTCAGAACTTTCGATGGGACTTTTGAGGATTACAAGGAGGATTTGATGAGAGAAATTAAAGCTGAAGTTGATGATTGAGCTTCCTTTTGTGAACAATTAATTTATGGCAACAATGTCTACATACATGTCCTTACACTTGCTTCCTCTGTATTTGGCTAATAAAGATGACTTGCATCCTACGGATGGCAGATTTTGCCCCCGCTCCCATCGTTTTCTCTTATCCTATGGAAGTGAGGGTAATTACTTGTGTTACTAGAGATGTTACAAAATTTTTAGTGTGAATTTATTTAAAATGTACTGTGGCTGTTATTTGCTTTGTTATCTGTTTTACCAAGTTTGCATTTGAGTCCACAAAAATGCCACAGGGTGGCATGCTGTGAAACCTGGAAGTATTTTAACACATTATAATATTTTGTAAATGGGACAGTGAGCAGAAAATAATTGTATCTGATTCTTGGAAAATATGAAGGAAACAAATTTAGACGTTTTTCTTTCGTATGGATACCACGTGAAGTACGATTTGAAAATTATAAGGAAATGTCTGAATGTTTTTGGTTTTGAAGTATATCAGCCTCCTAAGAAACCTCAATTTGCCGCGGTTATGATCTGCGTCACATCAATAGTTCATCTTTAATGCCAACCGTTAGGACCTCTGTTGTTTTTTGGGTTTGTGTAAAAGGCTATCGGAATTCATATTTCACGAGTGGTATGATTCAAGAATTTTCGGGAATCAGGTTGGAGATAATTTCATTTATCATCTATTCCGCTATCATTTATTACTGTGTGAACATTTAGAAGTTTGTTCCTCTTTGTCGAATCAATTGCTTGATATGCAGATAACTAATTCTTGGTTTCTTAATAGAGATTCTACTTCTTCCTTCTGTGTTTGCTATACTAATAGAGATTCCCACTTGGTTTTAATGTTGATTTAGTCTCAACCTAGTTTTTGAAACTTGGAAGTGCCGAAATTATTCATAGGCCTTTTCATTTCAGATAATGTAGGAATTTGTGAGGGTAGAACTCATTCTGCCTCCTAGTCTTTGGCTGCCATTGACATTATATATTGCTGTGGTTAATAAAATCACATACCTGTCAATAAACACCGCGGAAGGATTCTGTATGTGGGACTATAGAACACTCGGTCTAAAGATAATAAATGAAATTTTCCCCCTTTACCCCATAAAGATATTGAATGGAACGAGCTGATTTCTTTTTTTATTTTAATTTTTAAAACTAACATCCTTCAAAATCAAGTAAATAGATCGGAAACATATAAAATGCGGTTAATCCTGCCATGGAACAAGCTATTATTGTGAAAATTGGTGAATACAACCAACTATCATTAAGAATAACTGGAGGATGAATGGTGTTTTCAGAGAAGCAAAGGTTAGCTAAAAGCATTGTGCCATAATATGAAGTAATTTTGTTTCATTCATTAGTAACTGTTGTGTAGCGACAGGCGGTAGCTATGAAATAATCAGCTCACCTAAGTTGATACCTCAGGATTATGCTCCGGAAAATGGTCTGATCTTCCACCCCCAAACAGAAGGTGGAATATTTTTACTGTAGTTGCTCAAGCATATCTTCCTCGTTGCAAGTTGCATCAATCATTGCGATGGGAAAGAGATAGGAGGATGAGCCATTTAAGATGATTAAGCCAAGCTGCAAGGATGCTTCAAAAATGGGATGGATGCAGAAATTCCAGTTCGACCAGCAAGGACATGAAAGTTGCTGTTGTAGGGACCTACTCCCCACCTAAAACCAGGACTTGGAAAGGTATTTTCCTTGCTATGATAGGAAATGAAGATAATGTTATCAAGAAAGTGCACGCCCGTGTCCGCACCAACCCCCAGATATATATAGCCACACGTGTGTTAATATAGACACATATAGAGAAACAGGAGATATTCTTGCCAAGAACCATGGCAATGAAAATAGGCCAAGAGTCCAGATTTCGAACCTAAATCTCTCCAAACAAGTAACTACGTGAACTTCCGAATGTATCAGTTAAGGATTTCTAGTGGCTAGTGGCAGGAAACAGGGAAGGTTTCAGTTAAGCCCAAACGATGATTGCACATCAGAATATGAATATATCAATTATCGCATTTAACACAACTCGTTCAACAGCTCAAAGCTGCTACAATGGATCAGCGTAAACAATCAACTTGTACCACAAGAATTTAACAAGGAAGCGCAGACCACCCATCAACTTGAACCGAGAATATATGGCCATATATAAGTATTCAAACATTTAAAATACAAAACTACCAACGAGAAAAAGATTAAAAGATGGTACAAGAAAACAAAAGAGAAAGTACTCACAATTCCAGAGCAAAAACATGATACCTAAAATTAGGAAACAACGATAATAAAAGCCTTATTAACTAACCCTTTACAATCAGTTTTCCTTTTCCACAAAATTGATATTCACTTAAAAGTAATCGTTTCTAGCCTGCTTTTATGGTCCATGAACTTGTGTTGGAGGTCGCAGAGGCCAACCTAGAAGTGGTGATCCTTGATGGGCTGCATTTCTGCTGGGAGAGAAAAGGCTTAATTCAACAAATGTTGCAGTTGAAGTCCCATCATTTTCCGTTGTCCGAAATGAAATTGACCCGCGCTTTGCTGATGCATCAGAATATCTACCAGGACTAGAACCAACATTTTCTTCAACATGATCTTCCAGATGATTTTGGTTAGCAATAAGAGACATGGTATCATAATGATCATCATTAAACCTCCTAGCCTCTAGGTCTTGAAGATTCCCCAGCGCTAAACAATCTGCAACTGGACGATATACAAGCATGCATATACATACCCCAGCACAACATACAAGGGCAAGAAAAGCCAAGAAAGCAAGAACTTCAAAAATAAAATGCTCAGGTCCAGATAAAACAGATAAACCAAGGAAAAGAACCCTTAATGGAAGGAAAATTGAAACTGAGAATATTAATGTGTAAACCCTCTTCTGCAAACCCTTATTAATTACCAATTTTAAAATCCGCCTTCCAAGCCAAAATAGGTAGGAAGTCAGGATAATGGCAAAAAGGCCAAGGAGAATAATACTGAGTAAAGGGTAAGTACAGAGGGCAATATCATGGTCCCTTGTCATTGACGAGTCAGCAGCTGTACTTGTAAAATAATGAGGCAACTTTTTCCCAGAACCCTTATTCTTGCCTAACTGAGGTCCAATCAAAACAACAAAGAGCTGAAGAACAAGTACTGGGAGGCAGTAAAGAAGAATATATCCAGCTGTTTTCCTGTTCCATTTTCGGCTCATAATTCCAGTCTCCAGTTTCTGTAAGGGTGCACGGAGAAGAAATACAAGAGTGAGGAAGAGGCATGGTTCTGCAAACCCCAGATTTGATACAATGTAACATTTGCAGACAGTTTCGTGCCATTGTAAGTGAAGAACACGTCTTAAGAAACTCAACCGAATAATCTCACCAAGACCCCACCAGATTGCAAGTAGGATAAATGCAACTCTGATGGTCCAAGGACCACTAAAATAACTGAGTTGAACAAACCCTTGATGATGAATACGAGAGCGAAAGTAAAATGAGTAAATAATGCACAGAAAACCCAGAAGAACCAAGATGGCTACAAGACAAATTGTCACCACACCGAATGCATCGGCAGCAAATCTCGTCAGGGGCATTACCCGAAGTACAGATTCTACGCATGCTCTCTGACAGCATGGATACAAGAAATCCTCTGGTATTCACGCCTCCTTTCCAGTTCCAGAATTAATGTATGACAGACACTGTTCTCGATATAATAATATAGAATATGATGGTTCAAGGCAATTTAGATATGCATAATAACTCAACACTGAAAATGACTCCACATCATTCTTGATTGATCACGTGGCACCCTTCCATACACACATAAAGGCAATGAGACTGTGTAGGTAATACATCAACCTCGAATCATATGTGTTCAAGGATTAACTATCCAATTCAAGCACCTATAATCCAGGAAAAAGAACATGAGCAACAATGGAAGTTGAATCCTTGAATGGCAAACTGAACATAAAATTTGATTGTCTTTTGTCTAATTCTAAACAAGGAGAGACTTTTTAATCGTCAAAAAGCTTAATTATATGTAAATAAATGCCATGACCCAATATACAGGTAATAATGTCAATAAACATGGATTGAACCAATGTGAACAGGAAAATTTAACTACAAAAGCATCCAAATATGTTGATGTGAGACTAAGCATTACCTGGATCATTTGCAGAAAGGAGAGACTACAATAGTGGTCACATGGAACAAAGATTAATACATTCAATCATGTGAAATATTATGCAGTGTCAAGTCACATTGTTAAATAAGTATATATCGTGTCCCCAGTATATAAAGCTACTTCAAGTGTTCATTGCTCAAGCCAAAGCCTTAACATTATGAGCCTAAACAATGAACTTAAAGCTTGAATCAAGCAAGAGATAAGACATGGTCAGATCCTATGACTCATCTAATCCCTCATTCAGTCACAGACAAAATACTAGTTGCAAACCACGGGGAAGACTTCTAATATATTTGTCTTCAGTATTAGAAAATAAACTTGTAAGAGTAGAAGGCTACATTGCAATCACAAGAAAACAAATGCAATCTCTTTGTTTCTACTGGCCAGTCAAATAGATAAGAAGTATAACTTGTTTCGACACTCACACTAAATACATTTTCCACGGGGTCTTTTCTGAATTCTAACTATTAATAACCTCTTAACATAAATTTCATACTCAAGGCAATAAATGAACAGCTAAATAACTGAAAATTCCCAAAGATATCACAATAAGTAGACTTGGTCTGCACGAAACCAACTATAAAAGTGTCAGATAACGAAAACAAAGTGAATCCGTCTCATTTTCTCCGGTTTTGAAACATAGTAAAGAATCCGCCATTTGGTTTATTTTCCTCTCCAAGGCTTTCTTGGCAAGCAAATATATGATAAAAACTTCATCAAATTTAAAATTTAAACGTAAGCTCAATACACACAAAAATCAAAAAAATAATAGTAATATTACAGCAAATTGATACATAATCTGAAAATTTACAGTTGGGAAATGGAGATATAAAACATGCAGCAAAAATGTTAAATGAGGGACAAAAAACAGGGAAGAAATTAAGAAAACTCTAATAAGAAGAATCAATGGCTGAAATATAGTTGGGAAATGGAAAAAAAAAGAATATAAAACAGATCAGCAGAAAGCTTACAGTGCAGAGAATCTTGATCTAGTGAAATCGAACGATGAAACCAAAGGCTACTGAATGAGATCAGTAGAGAAAGGAAGACAAACCCTAATTTGCTCACAGAGACAGAGTGAGAGAGAGGGAGGTGAGAGAAAGAGAGAGAGAGTTGCCAAGCAGAGGAAGATAGAGAGAGAGAGACAGAGTGAGAGAGAACGTAGTTAGGGGAATAGGTGAGTGGGACTTTGTTGGTGACAGGCTGTCTCCAGCTATGTCGTCCGAAGCTTCCCGTTCGTAGATTAAGAAGCTGGTTCGGATTTACCGAACCTACGTGTCAATAGAATGACGGCGACAACGGTGGTTTGTTTCTTTTCCGGTCTGTTTGTCTGCCCGGAAAATTAGGCCATTGTCTTAATATTATATTTGGTTTTTTTCGTTTTTTTCACATATTATCCTCACAAATTTTTATTTCACTCAAATTTTATAGAGGTTTTGTTAAATTATAGCACCATTTTTCTATAATACCTTACAACACATTACTATTTTTGCCTCTCATCACTTCTTTTTTTTTATATTATTCATTTATTTTCTATTTCTTATATATTTTTTAAAATTTTCTACTTGAAATATTTTTAGAATTTATTTTTTTACTTTTTAAAAGAAAAGTAAAAAATTTTGAAAAATATATAAGAAATCAACAAATAAACAAATAATACAAAATAAAAAAAAGGTGGTTGAAAAAAAAAATATGATGCTATAACTTAACAATACACCTTTTATAATTATAAAAATAATATTTCTTTGTACAAAATTTTAAAACTAATATTTTAAAATCAGAGAACTCCACCTTGTTAAATGTCCCAATGTTTGAGTTTTAGATATATTTCCAAACTCATAGTTTTATAATTTATTAGTTTGATTATAAATTAAAAAATAATACAAAAATCTGATATACATGAGATAGCTCGACCTCTTAAAAAAAATATTACGTAGATGACTAATACAAGTCAAATATAAGTTCACCTGTGATTAATTTAATTTATAACTTTTTTATAAATTATATCTATTTTTTTAAAATTTAAATTAAACTCTATATATTACCACCCAACATGTACATACCACAAAATTTTGAAATATTTATATAATTTAAAATGTCATATTGTATTTAATACA
>JASKGM010000005.1:16504-41091 GCA_034509205.1 Ceratonia siliqua | reverse complement strand
AAACTCAAGACTTAGCTAACAATAATCATAACACTGGAGCTAGTGCTAGTGACAAATGAAGCCTTGTTTTAGAAACATCATACTTCAGAAATTTCACAGTAGAGCCAGGGGCACATCATTTGTCTGAAATCTAATGTATTACCCAATAAAAAGGGTAAGAGAACCACTTGAAGTTTTATAGTGTATCCACTCTATTCACAAATCAAGCAAGCAGTAAAGCACAGGCATTATCATATATCCAAGCTTGACAAACACCATATTTATCACCTTATGGAGAAGGCTCATCAGGAAGCAGGGAAGCTTAATGATATTGATAGCCACTCAAGGATGTACTATTTAAGAGTACAGAGAAGAATGAAACAACGATATAGTTCTAGCCAAACCAACAAATAATAAATAAAGTTGCATGTTACTTCCAAGGTAAAATAAATATGGGTCGGTTGTCTCCAAGCAAATAAAGTAATATTTCCACTTGCCTTCGAGGAAGAGTAATCCACAGCAAGAAGGGGGGCATTAAGCTAGAAGATTTCATCAAATGATCGACATACCTCACTTTTTGATGTTGTTGTTTGAACTATCTTCTCTTCAGGATGTTTGGTTGACTTCTCACTAGCATCAAAAAATTTCAGATTTTGTGACAACTTTCCCCCCTCTGATGGTTTGGATACAACAGAAGAACTAATATCATAATAAATGACTAAATCTATAGCCATTTAGAGGTACATAGGCATACTCAGCAAACGAGAAAGTAAAGAACTCAATCAAAAGTAAAGCATTTATAGAATAAACAGCATGGTTTCACAAGAGAAGAAAAAATCTCAAATATGGATTCCAGATCGCAGATTAAGGAAAAAACTAAGATGGATTCGAAATCAGAATAACCCATCTAAAGAAAATCATCACCTTTGCTGGCGAGATCGCAAAACCCCTCTACCTTTCACTCTCTTCTCGTTAAAGCTAGAGCTAAGAATGGGCTCGACTGGAAACCAAAGAGAAGAGCAGTTGGGAGAGTGACAAAGATGCAGCAACCACAAGATTTTCGAAACTGAATGAAAAAAAGAGGCATTCTGAGAATCAAATTGGGGGTGGGTTTAATGAAAGCTGTTTTCATAAATGGTTCTCCGTGTTTTCCAGAAAACAGCCCAAAACAGGTAAAAATTGTTCTGTGTTTTTTGTTTTTCAGTTATTGTTTTAAAAAATAATTTATGAAAACACCTTCCCAATCAGTTTTTTTTTTTGTTCTGAAAAAACAATAAAACATAAAAACTGTTTTTAAAATGCATTCCAAACAAGCTGCATGTTTCCTGAGAGTAAAAAAACTTCTCCTATATTAAACGCCCCCTACTATTAATATATATGTGCTTATGATACATACAACATACCAAATTAACCAATAATATTTATATATTATCTTTCTAATTTTTCTATTTTTCTTTTTTAAAAGAATAGTAGGTGGTTACTAATAGACTAAATTAGCCACTAGTATTTTTATATTATCCTTTCAAGTTTTCTGATTAGTTAACCAATATTATTCATATATTATCATTTTAATTGTTTTTCTTTTATTTTTTTAAGAGATAGAAAATAGTTAAAGTTTTAAATAATTATAGTAGTATATTACTAGGATGGCAACTGCAACCGATATCCATTTAATCACTCTAATTCAACTACGTTATTGTCCAATCAAATTTAACTATTTAAGTTTATGTACTAAATAGGTTGGGTATTAACAAGTGTAAGTTTTAATAGGTCAATTCATAATTAATTATTAACTCACTATATATAATGACGTGAAACAATGTTTGATAAATGACATATCAAAACTCATTAGAATTAAGGGTTTTTGTGCAACATTATTATCACTTGAACAAAATAATAATATATTATAGATATTAAATATTTTATTCTCTAAAATATAATATGTACTTAAAAATTAAAATCTTCAATATTTTATATCAATGTAGATGCTCAAGATAGTATGAAAATATTCTTACCATATAACAATTTTTTTAATATAAATATTGAATCTTGGCAAATTTTATGGTATATTTAATTAATTGTGTCATCAATTATGTGGCACTATGCATCATCATCTCATAAAAAAGACATGTCCATCTAACAATAATGCATGGTATCACATTATTTGTGACACTATACCCTAAGGGTACCATAACTTTATACTTAAATCTTATATAACTCTATATGTTAATTTGGGTTGATATTTAATTATTACATATATTACCGAAATAATAATTTTAAATTTGTTTACTATAGTTCTTTTTTGATGATAAAGGTAACAAAGTCTAAAAAAAAACTAATTACTATACAACCGGTAAAGTAATGTCTAACAAATTCTCATATAGTAAGAAATATAAGAAAGGAGGTGGAGAAAGAAACACATGGAAATTAAAAGAGTTAAAGAAATAACTTAAGACATTAAAATGTCTTACGATTGTTGATAAAAATATTAATTATTGTCATATTTAGGATGTTTGATATAAAATAAATAAATATTATATTCTTGAACTATCTAGCCTAGCTCTTAGCCAGAATGTGACTTCAATTTAAACTTAGAATTGGGATCCACAATATTCAATAACAAGATAAATTATGTGGATTTGTGAGAGTAGCATATAAATGCCCTAAACCTTCTTAATATAACATAAATGGATTATGGGTCATTAAATTAACCATGTAAAAAAATTAAGTGGGTCATAAATTATTAATTAAGTCATGACCCAACTAATTATGATGCGACCCTAACCCACCCAATTGCCACCTCTATATATTACTACTTCCTTTTATTATTTTAAAATATAAGATATTATCTCTTATATAAAAAATATGAGTAATTGCAAATTAGTTTATTTTTTATTCATCAAATAATTATTATTTTATTTTAAATTTTTAAAAAATAAATAAACATTAAATATTAAATATTAAAATAGTTTACTCTTAAAAATAAACAAGTGTGTTTTATACGAAATAAATAATTATTGCAATTAAAAAATAATCACAAAGTAATAAAGTATAATTAACTTAAAAAGCATAATAACAAAGACTGAATTATAAATTTTTTATAGTTGTGGGATTAAAAATTAAAGTTTGACAAAAGCTTTGACCATGTAAGTAAGACTTTTGTTTTTAATTTCTTAATCAAAATTTTGTGTTTTTTTTAACATTTCATATAGAGTAAATTAAAGTTTTGTTTATTTTAATTTTTTTCATTTGAATCCCTTCAACTTTTGTTAGGACCCAATGCCAACATAATTGTTCATTTTTCCTCAATTCTAATTGTTTATTTACTTTAAACGGCCAGGATATTTTTTCTTTTATCACCTTGTGGACCCTTTAAATACACAAACTGATACCCCTCACCCTTTCCATCAGGTTCACGCTGCCGTCTTCCCCAAAAAAAATCCCTCCGAACCCCTTCAACCCACCTCGTCGGAGTTCTTTTGCCGTAGTGAGCGTCCATCGCCAGCCAGAGGTGCCATTTCACAGTTGAAACCACGGCAGTTCTAAATCTTTCCCATAATTTCTGCTGTGGTGTGGCGTTGCAGAGCAGGAAATTATCTTCCCTTCTTCTCCTCAATCGTGAGCCCTCCCCCTCTGTTAACCACCGTCGCCCAATCACCTTCACTGGCCGGTCAGCACCCAACCATTTTGGTGGACAGTAAGACCCCTCTTGGTGCATAAGTGTTGCAAAAAACCTTCCCCTGTACCTCGGCCATATTGGGTTTAAGTGAGAAGGTGAGTTCCTCTTTTCTTCTAGATACTGTCAAAGGTGAAAAACAAAAAGGAAATGAGATTTTTGGCATGATCAACGTTAAAGGGAATGTGTGTATAACTAACAAACTCCAAATTTTAAATTTGTGCCCTCCAATTGACTTGAAACACTAGAGAATGTCTATAAGGTTTATCAGGAAGAAGGAGATTTTCATAAATAATAGAAATTTGCATATATATATATATATATATATATATATAACCGTACACATAATTTGAGTAAGTTAAGCAAGTTGGGAATTCTTGAAATTTAAATTAGGCCCTGGTTTGAGTTAGTTTTGGCAAATTGGATGTCCAGGTTCAACTAATTAACACTCTGTCTTCCATAACTAAATACAGCCTGACTATGAAATAGTAATATGATTAGTGTATTAATGTACTACGCACATATCTGTACACTTAGGGATATCTGAAGCAAACCCTCTGGAATAGAAGCGGCCTTGAAACAGAGAAGTGTGGAACTCGGTTACCGAACTTTCAAGTAACCAGTGAGTGGATTCTTACTTACCTCTTGATGCCTGAACGGTTAAGTTTAAACTTTTAATCCAATGATTTTAATTAAGTATGATTTGGAAGTATTTTTGAGAAAAGTGATATATATATATATATATAATTGACAATTATGTTCCACTGTATAAATTGTTTCTCATAATGATTATGGGAAAGCTTGAGTGGTAAGAGACTTGTGAAAACGATTTAGAATTGTATTCTACGATCTATAGTAGAATAGTGGTAGAACCACTAGGTGCACCTAAGTCACAACCTTTATCAGTTGATGGCAGTTCCTAATAAAGGGTACTTCTGTCAGTGAGTGCAGTTCCTGGCGGAAGATTGGATCTTATTTTGTATGGTTTTCCTCCGGGTGAGAATGCTCCGGTAGGAAAACAAAAAATAGATATTTTCCCTTCGATGAGTGCTGTTCTTGAAGGTGAGGATCTGGTTACCTTCTAGTTGAGTTTTATCTTCTAAAGTGGGAGTACCGTTTTCTCAGTTTAGGTTCTCCCTTGAAATTTGTTATGAATCCTTGGAACTTATATTATTATTGAAGTATTCATTGATATAATGTCTCTTTGAATTTCATATTATTTATCATTACTCTAATATGATTATGAAGTGAATGTTATCTTCTTCCTAAATGTAAGGTGCATCAGGTGCTTATTATGTTAATAAACTATTAAATGAGGATTTTAAAGTATTTTCGCAGTAATGCACTTTATATCTAGGAATCTATGTATCAATTGGTAAGTCTGATTTCCATTCACTGAGTCAGTGGACTCACCCCTCAAACTTTAAACATTTTCATATCAAGATATTGGTGATTCACCTTCAACTCCGCCTGCACCCTGTGAACCTGCTGAGTGAATTGGTAGGCATTACCCTGAGTAGTAATGTTGGAGTTTACTTGAGGATTTGTGGACAGATGTTGGATAGGATTTATTTGCATTTTAGTTTATTTTCATGATTTGTAAGTATAATTGCATAATTCTGTATAATTTGGATATACAGTCCATGATGGACCATTTACTGCTTTCTGTTAAGCCACTGAGGCTTCTGGTTGACGGTGGGCATGTCCACCTTGTTATTTTAACATATTTGTACCCTGGGATAGTCCATATTTTAGGAAAAACTCTGCTAAAATTTTTAATAAATTATTGACTTAGTAAATTTTTATAAAAGTGTATTTCAATTTTATTATTCATTTAAAGATGATTGTAAGTGAAATTAATTGCATTAGTATTTTAGGCTGGTAGGTAATTATTTGAAGGGTAATTTACTACGCCGGTCACATGACGTAAAATGGAGCGTGACACGTTAACATAATCGAATTCAAATCCCATAAACTTTTTCAATTAGTGTTTAAAAATTTGTTTTTAATTTTATTGTATGTTAACTTAATTAATACAAATTAATAAAATTATTGATTCACACTAATAAATATTTTTGTCTAATAATTTTAATAATTTTTAATTATTTAAGTTAGGAAAAGAATAATTTTTTCCAAAAAATAAATTGAGAGACTTTATAAAAGAACTCAAATTAAAAAGAAAAAAATATTATTTAGTGTTATGTGTAATGATTTTTCAAATAATATTACGTGTTATTCATATTTTTTTATAAAAAATAATTATTATCTTGTGAAAAATAATTATTATATTATAGTCTTTAACATAATAATTATTTTTTATAATACAATAATAAATTTTATAAATAAATGAATAATACAACATTATTTAAAAATTTGATTCTCGATTTAAACCCACCATATAATAATAATGAAAAAGTTACTATTTGGAGGAACAAACTAACATTGAAAAAAGTATGGTGTAGGTCTATATATTTGTTTTATTTTTGTTTTATTTTATTTTTATTATTCACATTTTAAAATATATCAATTTAATTTTTAAAAATAATATTATTAAATAAATTAATAATTTTTATTAATGTAATAAATAAAATAAAAGAATTCAACATATAATAATATAAAAGATATGTTAATAATTATATTATTATAAATATTTTTATTTTTAATAAATATTTTTTTTATAAAATTTATAACTTTTTTATATATAATATAAAAATATAAAATTAATAATATTTACAATGATATTTTATTATCACGGGTTTAAATTCTTTTATTTTATTTACTTGACAAAAATTATTAATTTATTTAATAATATTATTACTTAAAATTAAATTAATACATTTTTAAAATATTATAAACAAAAATAAAACAAAATAAAAGTACGCAACACCAAAACCATACTTTTGTGAAACGACATTTATATGATCTTTAATTTTATTGTCCCTGAACGTTTCGAGCAAACGGCAGAGACAGTGATTTGTTGCTATAGCGGAACTTATATGTCCCAGTTGTGAGTTTGCTTGAATTATCTCTTTCCCGGAAAATCTTTCTCGGCAAATTTACGGGAACTAAACACTGCAGAGTTATTTGCTGCGAAAGCGGCGATGGAAGGACTATTGAAGGAGGAAGAAGGCGAAAAGAGGGATACATGTACCGAAAAGAACCTAGAAGACGAGAAGGTTTTATCAGGAAATATGAGTCGAAAGGATAAGAGGAAGGTCATCAAGAAATTGAAGCGGAAGCAAATGAGGAAGGAGACGGCGGAAAAGGAGCGCGAGGAGGAAGAGACCCGGCTCAACGATCCCGAAGAGCAGAGAAGAGTGCAGCTGATGGAGCAGGAAGAGGTCGAGAGGATTGAAAGGGAAAGGAAGGAGTTTGAGGAGAGAGAGAGGGCGTGGATCGAGGCTATGGAGATGAAGATGAAGGAGGCTGCGGAAGAAGAGCAGAGGAAGCTTCTGGAAGAAACTCATAAGCAACAGGTTTTCTGGGGGTTTAATTTTGGCTGTTGTTTTTATTTTTTCTTTAATTTAACTTTCTTTTCTTTCTCTTTGCTTCTCCTTCGAGGTTGTTAATCTGGGTCTCTGATTTTGGATTTTTTCAATTAGTTTTAATAACGTTTGCTTAGTAAAATGCACACTATTATTATGCATTGAACTTCCTCTGCTTGTTGAGAGAGTTTGCACTGAAGAAAGGAAAGTAAAATTGTTGTTCTAGGCTTAAGGTTGGAAACTCTCTTATTCTAAGCATATGCATATTCAAATGGTTTGTGCCTAGTTATGGTCCATTTTTTCTAGTTATGCCCCTTTTGAAATGTTTAGCAATCAGGTGTATCTCCTGTCATACTTGATGTTTTATACAGAGACCAAGAAAAGGGGCGAAAAAGGACTAAAATTATTATTTATCTTTCTTAGGAGCTTACATTTTTAAAAATATAAATCAGTGAACTATTATTATTATTATTATTATTTAAATGAATATAGAAATATATTCTGCAGCAAGAGAAGGAGAATGAATCTAATCAGGATGATGAATGGGATTACGTGGAGGAAGGGCCCGCAGAGATTATTTGGCAAGGAAACGAAATCATCTTCAAGAAGAAAAAAGTGAGGATTCCCAGGGATTCAGGCTGCCAAATTAAAAGGGAGGTAATGTTTTTAACATTACCAAATTAGGTTTGCCATCATTTTTATTACTTTGGTGGTAGATCATTGAACATTTGTTGTTTTTGTTTGCACTGCAGGATGCCAATAGACCTACATCAAATCCTCTGCCTCCGGATTCTGAAGTTTTTGCTGATTACACAAATTCATCAACAGTTTCTGCACAACAGGTGCTTGAGAACGTTGCACAACAAGTACCAAATTTCGGAACAGAACAGGTTTCCTTCTATACATTTTTGTCCCTCTTAAGTGTGTGCATCATTATTTGAAATCTCTTGTATCCAATATCTATGCCACTATCCCTTATTGTTCTTGTCTTCTCAATGTGCCTGTTATGGGTCATATTTCCTATAATCTTATTTGTATACTTGTGTATGGCAGGATAAAGCTCATTGCCCCTTTCATTTAAAAACTGGAGCATGTCGATTTGGTCAACGTTGTAGCAGAGTCCATTTTTACCCTGATAAATCATGCACTCTTCTTATGAAAAACATGTACAATGGTCCTGGACTTGCTTGGGAGCAAGATGAGGGGCTTGAGGTCTGTTAATGCTGTTTCATGCGTTTAGTGTATCCTGATAAGCTGATATCTTATGCAGTGTTACAGTACAAATGTAGTTACTATGAGTATGATCTGACGTCTAAGTAATATAATGTTCTTTAAATCTCTAGTCTACATGTGGTTCATCTATTGCAACAAGAATATCAATGGTTTGAAACAAATTTTCCCGCTAAGATGAAAATGCAAAATTTTTCTGTTTTCAGGATGGAGTATATTAAATATACAGTTGTCTGTTTATGTAAGTGAAGTTTCTCTTCTCGTTGTTGCATATATCTGAATAATCTTCTGCAGGCTTTTGTTTTGCTTCCTATTAAAGAATGGTATTATTAAACATGAAGTCCAATTTGAAGTATTTAATTCTACTACAGTGATCGGTATTAAACATTCCTAAATATTGCTTCCTCCTCCCTACTTTCATGTTCAGAAATTTGGTATGGTTTGGTTGCCTGAAATTCACTTTTCTTTATTTTAAATATATGCATATTCAAAATTCTTCATACAATTGCTTCATATGATGTGTCCTTGTTCAGGAATGCATTCAATTCTATTAAATTTATTTCTAGTTGTTTCTTCTGTTCTTTGACTCAATTATAATCAGAGATTTGTTGCAAGACTCATTTCAGTGGAGGTTCATGGTTTTGGCCTTGGTTGGTTGAAGTTAAAGATATTAGCTGTTGTATCCTACTTGCTGAGCATGGGATTGAACCGTCCTTTTTGTTAATCATTTTATTGTTTATATTGTGACCTATTGTCTCCCCTTATTCTTTCTTTTGATGTTCTTTGTTCGACTTTTTTTATTCTTTTTTCCTTTTTTTAGGTTCCTATGTTCTGGCTGAAATTCTTTTTGCTTTCAAATTTAATACCATCACTATGATCCCTGTATGATTGACTTTTATGTATATTTTTTAATGTTTGAGAATAGATTATTTTTATTCTCTTGATGGTTCAATTACTTTTATGTCAACATAGCATTTATAAAGACATTTCATTTTTAGATTCCATTTTTTTTTTTTGGAAAATATTTATCACATAGCACTTCAAGAATGTCCTAAACTAAAAGTTTACAAGTTCTTTGTCCTTAACCATAAGTAGTTGTCAGGTAATATCCAAGTCATGGGTTGTGGAGCTGTGTTGCAGACTAATGTTCATTACATCCTAAGGGTTGACATTGCAGGCAGCAAGACCTAAAAGAACATGGATGCAGTTAGTGATTCCTAAAAGATGTTGCCACTGAAATTTTTTTTTCCATTTTGGTGGGAGAGGGATTTTACTCATAACTTACAAAGTACAGTACTTATCATTTTACTTCCATCTTATGACCTTATCAGTTTCAATATGAAACTCGAAGTGTTCCAGGCTTTTAGCAGATATACCATTTACTCAAAGTTGTAATTATTCTAAAACTGTAGCTTGGAACTGTGGCTCTGAATTGCCCTTCTACTGTTCTCCCCAAACTACAAAATTGGCATATATGATTGGATTGTTTAGGGCTCGCACATTGAAAAATGCCTTCCATTACTTGGTGTGTTTATCAGATTTCTTTTCTTATATTTCTTGTTTGACTTGTTTACCTCTTTTCAGTATACAGATGAGGAGGTTGAACGCAGTTTTGAAGAATTTTATGAGGATGTTCACACAGAGTTCTTGAAGTTTGGAGAAATTGTGAACTTTAAGGTTAACTTTTACTGCTTACTTCATGTTTGTGTTCGCCAAACATGGCTGTTTCCCATTCAATATGATACTGCGTGTTTGTTTAGCTAGAGTCCATATACATAGTTGTTGAGAAGATAGGGAGAGCAAAAGTCAGGGAGAAAAGGAAGGGACCAAACAAAATATATTATTGAAAGACTCAACGACTGTGTGTATATAAAACTGACGAATCAATCTCTATTTATACTAATAGTCAATACTATGAGTCTGTGGCAACGCAAAAATACATATACCTTTTACTTTGGGTGCACTATAAGTAACGCTTTTCTTAACATAAAATACTTTCCTAAATCCTTAATAGCTCTTAACAAGGTGCACTACGAGCTACTTTTTTCTTAACCTATAAGACTCCTGAATCCTTAATGCCTCTTAACAATAGTTACACACAATTTTGGCAGTATTTTGTCTTTCTAATCAAACTTTGGCATTAATTTGTGGTACCTTATTTTTCAACCTCTTTAATAAAACTGCTGAGGTTTTTATATGGAGCAGTTTCTTACCTCTGTTCTCCCCTTTTTAATGATATAACCAACTACTCTTAGAAAGCCCCTATGGAGGTATTCAAAAGCAAGTCTAAAAGGGATTTTCAATCTTGCCTTCTGAGATGCAAATGGGAAAACTATACCTAGGTGGGCAATATCCCATTTTCTGAAGCTTTCCCTCATATTAATCAGCTTTCCTGTTTGGTTATTAATCAGCTTTCCTGTTTGGCATGATTCACCCATTCAGAATTTTTTATCTGTTGAAAACCCTAATCTCACTTGGCTTTCCATATTTTCAGAAATATGAATGACAGAGAAAGCTGTGAGATTCAGTCCCTTTTGTTTCTAATTGATTCTATCCATTTTCGTCTAGTCCAGATATGTGAGTTTGAAATCTTAATTCATTTGGTATTTTTTCTTGCAAATCGTATTTTTAGTTCCTTACTCATTCTCCTAGGGAATAGTTTCCTCTTAATAAGCCAATTTGGAACTCTAAAGCTCCTTCTAAGGTCAAATCTGTTGTTTGGACAGTGATACTTAATTGGATTTACATGAACGACTTGCTACGTATTTTTAGGCCCCATATAGCCCTTTCTCCTGACATGTGTGTAATGTGTAGAGCTTGCTCAGAAACTATGTCACACCTAATTCTATGTTCTCCTGTTGTAAATCATCTTTGGAATAATCTTTTTGGTATTTTTGGTGAAACCTGGGTATGTCTTAGTACTTTGGAGAAGTTCCTTCTATTTCATGTCCAAGGTTTTGGTAACAAGGAGAGTAAAATTTTGTGGCAGTGGGCAATTTTTGGGATTGTCTGTTTTGTATAGTTGGAGAGGGATGCCCGCATCTTCAAGGGCATATCTTTACCCTTATATTAGTATATATGTTATGGGACAGAACTGTTCACATGGTTTCCCCTTGGTGTTTGGCACATGGGTTTTTTTAAGGGAGTATCTAGTACTGATATGCAAAGAGATTGGCCTGCCCTTCTACATATATAAGCATTTTAGGGCTTTCGATTCTTTGTTTTGTCCTTAGATTTTACTGGTCATTTTTTGCGTGAGGATTTCTTATTCTCAACAAGGTGTAATTTCTTTTCTCTCTAATAAAATGTTCTTCTTTTATCTAATAAATAAAAATTATATTTTGAAGGTTTTTGGCAGCTTCCCCTTCCTATTTTCTCCTCATCTCTTGCTTATATGAAGTGCTTGCATTCTCAGTGCAGTCATTCATTATTCTGTCAGGTGTGTAAAAATGGTTCATTTCACTTGCGAGGAAATGTCTATGTACAGTATAAATCATTGGATTCTGCTCTGCTTGCTTATAACACGATTAATGGTCGCTACTTTGCAGGGAAACAGGTATTACATCCCTATTTGAAATATGAAAGATAGATATGAAAGTTCTAAATATAATAGTGGTTTATATGCCTCTGGTCAATCTTGGGATTTCACCTCTGCCATGTCATTACCTATTAATTTCCCATTTGTTGTATTGTTAAAGGCTTGATGTTAATGTTTCTAGAAGACAGTGTTATCTCCATAGAAAACCTGAAAAACTAGTTAGAAGGGAGCTTCATGAGGGATATAACCAGTGGCAAAACTGGAAATCTGTATTTCAGAACTACATAAAAAGGAGCGGTAATTTAGGTTGAAATAAGGCTAAAGAAGGTTCAGTTCTGTACTGAAAGGTTATGGGAAAATTAAAATTTTTAGAGCAGGTTTTTCTAAATGCGGGTAGTTTAGGGTGGAAGATGAAAGACTTGGGTGGTGTTTGGTCATGGGTGTTTTAATTTCCGAAGTACTTGGAAACCTATTTTCTATTTGAGTATAAGATATATGACAATTTTAAGATTTATGTGCTGGATATGTCTTAAATAACATAGAAATGTTAATTTTTTCATATATCTCTTGCTCAAATTTTGTATCAATTTCTAAGAACTTGGAAAATTAGGATATCCATCTTTCAGATTCTCTTAGGCTTTTTATGATCTAATGCCGAATACTTGAATTCCCTGAGATTATTTATTTGTTTATTAATCTGGTAATTTTTCCTGGCAGATTAGGTGTGAATTTGTAAATTTGACCAGATGGAAGGTTGCCATATGTGGGGAGTACATGAAGTCAGGCTTCAAGGTATGCAATTATATTGATGCCTGGTAGTTCATTTAAACAAATCATATTATTTTTTATCTTTATTGGTTACATTGAATAAGATGTTGATTAATGAAAGAATATCATATCTTTAGTCATACGCTTATATATTGATGCTAATCTGGTCTTTTTTTCATTTGCAACTTAACAGACTTGTTCTCATGGAACAGCTTGCAATTTTATTCACTGTTTCCATAATCCTGGGGGAGATTATGAATGGGCTGATTTTGACAAACCACCCCCAAAATATTGGGTAAAAAATATGTCTGCTTTATTTGGTTATTCTGATGATCATGAGAAATTGATGGAGCAAGAAACTTTGAGTGTGCTGAAGAACTCTAGCAAGAAAAGAAAAACAGATTCGGACAGGTATGCTTTTCACTTTTGATTACTTTTCTCCTCTCCTGGCTCCTTGTTTTGTTTTTCATATATGTTATCTGGTGATTCTGGCCTACTAATTTCTGTTTTTCTTATCATTTGATCCTTAATAATTTATGCATTACTCTTTAAACCAATAAAATTAAAAGGAGTGCAATTCATCTATTGTACAGCTGCACACCTGCACCTATTACACCTCGATAAGCTGTTTAAATATTAGAAATTGTGAGTCCTTTATCAACTTTTACATTCACTCATGGGGTGTGATGAAGGCTCAACTTGCTAAGAAGATATATATAGGACTTTCATCAACAAAGGAGACTGAAGGCTGGGTAAACACCTCAGTTTTGATCTTAAATTTATGGAAGATTGGTATACAGATGGATCCTAGACAGTTCAGGGTTACTTCTGATATCATGAGATGTAATGGATTCAATGGTTGGCTGGAAAAAAAAAATGTTTTGATGGATGTAAAAGATGCAAATATTGTTTCTTTTATTAATAACAAAGAAAAGGCAAATATTGTGATAGTTTTGGCATGATGGATGAAAGGGCTGTCTTTGTAATTGGCGTTGTAGAGGATGAAGGTTTAAGAGCAAAACGTGTTCTATACAGGCAACCTTGTTTTTTATAAGATTCTCAAAATTGCTGCTTGGTTATATAGTCTCATGAAAGGGAACAAAACTCCATTTAAAGAAATTGTTTAGAACTCTTTTTCAAATCCAAGAAAAAGTTTCACATACTAGATTATACAGCTTTTCTTTTACGGTTTTACCAATGCTGCATCAAAAACAGTAGTCAGGGAAGTAACTTGATGTTTGTAGCTGATAAAATTTATTGATGTAGAATATTTAACTTGGAATACTTTTCTATGGATTGAAGTTCAAGTTTGTCGATTTGTCTTGCTTTATTGACATATCATATTTAGTTTAATTTTTTTAATATTTCTTTAGATTTAAGCATGTCATTTATACTAGCCCTTATAGTATCACAATCTTTTACAGGCGTCACTCTAGAAGATCAAGATCCAGGGAGATGGATGGGTTTAATTCCAGTGGTTCTGGTAGAAGAAAGCGTGAAGATGAAAGAAAGCAAAGCAGAACTCCTGATGAGGAATTATGTGAACGAAATACCAACTTGAAAGACAACCATAAAAGGAAAGACGGAATTTCTGATACTGACTCCAATAGGGAATGGTTGGATAAGGAGGGAGATAGAGAAAAACACCATAAACGAACTAGAAAATGCTCAATTAATAGGAACAAGGATGACAAGAGAAGAAGCCATGATGGGGATTCTGATGCAGATTGGACTGCTATACCTGGGGACAGACAAAAACAGCATGGTAGTGAAGGAAGGAACTCAAGACAAAGGAACAGAGATATTGATCAAGGTCGACCAGGGGATTGGTCAGATAGGGATAGAGATAGGAAAAGGCACCGCATTTGCAAAAGGAAAAGCTCTAGCCATCGGAACAGGGACTACAGAAATGTAACCAGTGAAGCTGAATCTGACAGAAGTTTGTTTGATAGAGATGAAGACGTGGAAACACATCATGATTGCTCTAGGAAGAGCTCAAAACACAGAAGAAGATCCAGTTTGTCGAATGATTATGAAGACTATGAGAACAAAAATGAAGTTGATGGAGACTGGTCAACAGGGGAGAAAGATAGACGAGTGCATCATCATTACGCAAGGAAGAGTTCAAAACATCATAAGTTGGAGTATATTGATGATCATGGAGAAAAATTGTAAATCAGGATAGCAGGGGAGAGTGGTCTGATATGGACAGAAGTGGGGAAAGATATTATAGCAAACAAAGGAAGTGATCAATAATGAGAAACAATAACAAGGATTTTAAATTCAAGATTATAGTGAGCATAATGAGAAGATGGTTAATGGTGCTGATAATGGCAGGGATTGGTTGAGGAATGACTCAGAAAGGACTTTGTAATCTCAGAAACCAGTTGCAGACCAATGAATTTAGTGTCAGCATTACCAGTGGTGGAACTCTTTCCTGGAAATTTTCATTTCCTTTGAACCTTGGAATACTTCAAACTTGGTTTCGTTCCTTGGTATTCTCATTGATCACTTTACGCTTCTGAATCCTTCACTTGTAAATCCGATTTTCAATACTTGATTTGTGCTTCTCTAGTCACGGTTTGATTCTCACCAGCTCCTTTTGGAAGGTTAAGGTGTACTCCACTCCACGGCTAAGGCTTTCATTTGAACTATGGTACTTGACATCATGAACACAAATGATAGCCGTGAAGCCCTTGTGATCCACTATCTCCCGATCCTTGTGTTATGTTTTATCAAAGCTATGAAAGTAGCAGTCACCATTTCCTACATTTCGAGGTTGCCTGTCAGTTTTGGAATAAGCTTTTTAGTATGTTGAATGAGCAGTAGAATGTGATTGCCAGGACTGTTAAATCCTAGGAATGTGCTTCTTAAGAATATTATTACTCTTTATACTAATAGTTGGTTTTAGGCTATGTTCAAAAATTCTAGAAAGATTATCGATTAGAGCGGATTTGAAAGAAGGGGAGGAATAGGAGTTATTCTTTCTTTGGATTGTTAACGAGAGGGGTAAGAAAAGAGAGAATGTTGAGTACAAAAATTCACTCTAATTAAGTCATTATTATAAATATTGTATCCATTTAATGAGTGTTGAAATAGGAAACTATATCTTTAAGATAAGAGAACATTTATTTTACCTTTTTATCCTCCAATTACTATGAAAACAAAAAGTTAGAGTTAGGATAGTAAATTTAAGTTTAAAAAAAAATTAACAATTTGTTCTTTTAAATATGTAAGTCTCTATAATTTGGTTCGTTGAAACGTTTCAAATTGATTTTTTTAAATATATAAGTCATCTCAATTTGATTCATTTAAAAATACAAATTGTCTTATACACCTTTGAGGTGGTTGTAATCAATTGTCATAATGGTGTATGTATAAGAAATATTAGTCAAGTTTTATTCTTTACATTTATATGATCGTCTAAATAAGTATACGTCAAATTTAACGTATCCAAACATTCATGGGTGTTTGGATACATATAAAAAATGTTTTTGATTGAATTTAATTCTTATTTTTTAATTTAGTTTATTTAGAATGCAAGTAAACATACAAATCAATTCATTTTTTTTTATTAAAAAAAGTGGATATTTTCATAGATTTTAAATCTTATCAAAATTTATAGGATTTTAAATATTAAGAATTGATTTGAAATCAAATGACTATTTTACTAACAGTTTTAATTTATTATAATTTTGATTCTTTATTTACATTCTTAAACTACTTGACGACGAGTTATGTTTATGTGCAATAGAATTTTTAGGAAAGGATATGGACCAAAAAAATGTCATGCCAGGAAAAAAAAAAAGTGCCCTCTTATCACTATAATAAGTGAGATATATTATTTCATTCGAAGTTATTATTGTTAAAATTAAAACTATATTGATTTCTATTTTTAATTTTAAAAATATTTCAAACGAATTTTATAAAATTTAAATATTATTTTAAAACATGAAATTTTATTCAATAAAAAATTTCGATTGAACTTATTAATTCAAAATTCAAATTGATTTGGTTAGAAATATTACCGATAAATCTCTCTCTTCTAGCTGCTTGAATAATTGCCAATGCCATAAACAGGTTGTGAAACCATGTATTGCTGATGCCTGATAGGACTTGCTTGCTTCTGCTGACAGGCACAGCTGACTGGTCAGAGCTGGGGCCCATCAATTTCTTGTGGGGTAGCCTGGGCTTGACTTGGATATGCCACTTATGGCTGGGATGGTCTGAGAAGTGAGACGGTGGTGGAGCCTAATCTCAATTTGAGCTTCTTCACACCTTTGATCAGGTGCAAGACTATGCAGAAGATTGTTTTATTCTACAATAAATTACCTTTATCTCATTTAAAGTTGGATAATATAATATTTAATAATTGTATCCTTTGTGCATTTTTGAAATGACATTCAATTTCTTTAAATATATAAATATATCAATTATTCTTAACAATAGATTGAAAAACAAAAGTAAATTGATATTATTTAAAAAAAAAAAATCTGCATGCTGTCCAACCTTAAAAGAAGATACCTTTATTCTGTGCTACTAAAATTTAATTCTTCCACAATCTATTGACATTGGAAATTTTTTGTTTTGCTAAAAAATAATAGAGAAAAATTCCACCAATCCTAAAATAAAATAAAGAAAACCTTTTTATGCTCCAATCAGCCACCACCGCAGATTCCATTGTTTTTGTATTTTGAATATGTTGAAGAAATTTTGCAAGAACAAAAAAAATGCAATAACCCTTAAAATCTTCAAAAAAAAATTCTAAAGAACTTCTATTTTCCGATCAAATAGACAGCCAAAGGGGCAAAAAACAAAACGGGCCAAATACAGCTGCTAAATTATTATTTTTATTTCTTTTTTCTTTTAATCATGGATCCTACCATGACAATGTTCAATCAGAGGGGAAGTTCTGTCTAAGTCCAACTACATCGTGAAATTAAGTGCAAACCCAAAGGGCTACAATAAACATACTCTGCCAGTACTTTTATTATTAGATAGAAAGCAAAATATAGGAACCAAAGTGAACAAGGTATTACACCAATCATGGCACACGAATATACAGCACTAAGCACATGAACCACCACAAGCCCAGCAAATGATATTACTAACGTCAAACCAGAGACCAGATTTTGCACAGCCGCTATCCATGAAAAAATGGCTCCATATACATACGTTAAATAACATTCAATTATAGAAATTTATATACAAAAATAAGAAGCATCACATCAAGTGAATTGCAAAGAAAAATGGGAAAAAAATGCCATGCACAGCAAGATACATGAGCAAAGGACATGCCTTTCTGCATTCTCGCAGCCCATTCAAAACTGAACAAGCAAGGACCGCATAACCTGCAAAAACCGAGCCATAGAAGAGAAAAAACCACAATACCTGAAGCCTATCTTTAAGGCAGATCAAACAGCAGTATACTAAACAGCCCTCCATGTTGGTGCTGCCATGCTGCTAGTCACAAGGCAACGCCATGCCAGCATAGTTGCATAATAAACCAGAGGTATGCTCCTATAGGCCAGGATGAAGTGCTTGCCTAGTTCATTCTCGTTTCGTTCAATGTTCTACTTTCATACCAATATTTATTATATATAACAACTAGGGTATACTGGAAGGCCTAGGAGTATTAGCAACCATGCCCCACAATAGATGACTGGTCCTCAGTATTGAGTGCTGCTTCAGAATCCAGCTTGCTTGGTTTAACTTCTTCATTGATTGGAAGTCCTATTTTGGGTGAGAGCTTTTTCACCTCCTCTGGTGTGTAGACGAAAATTTTCCTCACCACAGTACAGAACTCACTGCAACAAAATAGCAAGTAACAATTTAACACACCAAAATGCATATACAAAGAAAGGCATCCAACATTTTTAATCAAAGACAACCCAAAACTTGCAAGAAACTGTCCAATCTATTGATTGCCCGATAATCCAATAATCCATTAATTTGAGTCCATCTGAAGCACGAGTGTTTTCCAAACAACAAAGTGCAAATAAGATGAAAAAAAATTTGTCCAAGTCAGGAAATGTTAGCATCAAATGAACTTACTGCCATGGATCATCTCCAACCATCATCATATCATCTTCATTATCAGTGTAGACAACCTGCCATTTTTTAATGGATCCACCAAGTTCATCCTTGATGTCAAACATTTCCTCCAATTTCCTAAGCAGGTCCTCATATCCATCAAACCGTGTCAAATCCACAGCCCTGCCAACAGCCATTCCTTGCATGTGAACCTGGAAAGATATTAAATTCTATTATATATAACCACATTACACCATGCAGGAACTGCCCTATTATAAGATAATAGAGCGAAGAATGCCAAACCACTTTCAGGACAAGAATAGCAAGATAAAGAATAAAATTTTATTTGGTAATGGCAACATAATAAACAAGCCTTTTGGCCCTGGTTATTTGGAATTACATTTATAATCCAACAAAAACAGTTTTCTTTTAATGCAACACAGTCAAAAATGGATTCAAATTATTCAGACATACTATAACTTGTATGACAATGTAGCTAGAGAATATTCTGGCTAACGATTTGTGGATTTTATCAGCGCATAAGAAAAGTTACAAGACTTTTTCCAGCTGAACCATTTGATCAGGATTCTGGAACATGGATGAATACCTCAAGTTGTGTATCAATGAAGGAATAAAAGAAATCAGGTCTTGCTATACATTGAATAATAACTTGATGATAGTTATTGATTATATATATTGAATAATGACATTATGAATTATCGGTTTAAAAAATAGTCTGGTCATAATTATTCACGTGCTAGCAATAATACAGATAACTCCTAACAAGAGGTCAAAATCACCATACAAGTATAAAATCAACATACAACAGAAACAATTGTGAACAGTCCACTATTAATTTAATACGTAGGAAAAATATGACAAAAATGTTGCAAGATTGTAAATGACAACAAAAAGGGGGGATGAAGAGTAGAAAAGACCAAAGTAAATGAGTCATGCTACCTTAGTGCAGCTCCTTATTTGCCTGCTTTGTGACTCCTGAGGAGACTGAAGGCATGATTTCTCAGCATCACAACTTACTGAAGGAATATAAGATTGATTGACATTTGATGGTTCAGAATGCTGGTCAGATTCAGCATCTAAACACGGAACAGACCTATCATCCCCCACCCTTTCGGACAATGTGCCAGTTGGCATACTTTCTTCTACATTAGAACTACCACGTAACTGAATCCCAAAGAGCCTACAGCCATTTCCAGTGCGTTGTTTCTTTTCACCTGATTCTTGAAGGGCTATAGGTGAAAAATACTCTGCAGAGTTCTCCATCCTGTTAGACCAATATATTGAATTGTTGGATACAGACCCCAGAGAGTTATTTCCACCAAAACCAAGAAACTTAGTTGCGGTAGAATTGAATTTTGGTGATGAATAGAGGTCCCGTCCATGTTGTGAGTCATGATAAGAGAAAGGTGGAGATTCAACTGGTGATTTCCACACACCTGATGCCCAAAGAAAAAATATATGTAGAACATGGGTAACAGAATTGGCATAAGAATTTGTGTAAGACCAACTCACCATGCAGAGAAGAATCAGGCACTGTTGAAGGTAAAATGGAAGGCCGAACCCTCTTATTTCTTTGGGTTGGTTGTGAGTTTGCAGGAGTAGTAACCACAAGTGGCTCCAATTCCCAAGGAGAAACTCTATCAGGACGCAAAATTGATGATGGCTCATCCCATTGTACCTGAGATACATTATACGTGTGTCAAATTTTATAATGTAGTCTATGAACAATTACACATACAATCGGATAAAATGAACCAAAAGCTGCTGAGATTTTTTATTCCTAGCCATTAGGTGCATCAGCATGTTGCTTTTGTTTTCATCTTGAATACGAGATTTTATCCACTTTCTGGAAGCTAGTACATGCACAAGGCTAACAAGCTGCATTTACCTTTTAAACAATGTAGAACAAGATTGAACATAGTCATGTGACATATGCATGTAGGAGTGAAATGTTTAGCTAGCAAGCTAATGAATTAAATGGTATACCAAAAAGTCTATGACAAAAGGGGGAAATAAGTGAAATGGGGAACAAAGGGGGACAATCTTACACAGATGGTACAAGAAAATTCTTATCAGTTCCCACTTCCATAAAAGAAAACCAATTACGATGGTTAAGGGCTAAAGGTGAATGTCGAAGATCAAATGTTCAAAACTAAGGCACCTTAACCCCGAGCTTTATCTTATCCGTGCAAAAATACTAGCACTGACTAGTTGGTATATGCTAGTAAAGCCGTCCTAAAAGTGTTTAAATCGGAATTCTACCACTTAAAATGATATATTATGCATAAATAATAAATTGAGTGTCCAAAGTAAACCTGGTTATTCATGCAGAAGTATATTACAACCTCAAGCTAAACTTTATCATGGTACTATAAACACAGGCATTGGCAGAATCCCAGCCAAAGCTATATTAATCTAATGAATTAGTTGATACATTCTAAAACTTGCTACCAATTGGGTCTATCACCGACACCATGTTAAGCAATTTGTTTGTCCATCTTTGAGCTTCCAAATTTTTAAGGAAATATCATTTACTCATTCTACAAAAGAAGTGTGAAAGATATTGACATTTCTTGACCAATTTAAAGAGATCCAAATTAAGCACCTCTAGCTTTTTGTCATTTTCTTACTACAAATAAAAAATGGCAAATTGGGACAATAGAAAGACACTCTACATTAGTTGTTCCCTAAGATATAACCATAACCAAAGCTCAATTTCGGTCAGTCTTAGGCATTCCATTATATATGTTACCAATCAATTTCACATAATAAATCAATCTTGTAGTTACTAGAATTTGATAGGAAAAGAAAACAATCAATTTCCAGAGACAAACAATATGCCAATAATTTACAACCAATACTGAATCCAAACTACTAGAAGTACAAAAAAAAGCAATGGAAGCAAAACTAAAACAGTGTTATTATTAACCTTTAATGATCGCCACTCAGAATCAGCCCAGACAGGTGATTTATGATCTCCAACACCCACAATTGTGCCACTGAACCTGTATTCAGAAAATGGGAAAAAATTATCAGATAGGACTATGTGAATATCCAAAACTCAACCATAAAAACAGCCAGCTCATGCACCTTCTTTCAGGAACTTCATCGCCCTCAAATCTCATCTTGAATCTCATCCCAACAGAAAGCTTGTGATTCTGAGCTTCAAGATACTTGTTGACACTCACAATAAATTCTGATTGGCTTGTTCTGACACAAACATTGATAAGTGAGCTTAAAGTTCTTCTGCTCAGTTAAGAAACAAAAGAGAAATACAACACCATACCACAACCAAAATAGGAAAATCAGAGTAGAACCATTTTCAAATACAAATTGCATAATATGCTGCAAATTACAAAAAAAAAATTAAGAAAGGCCAATAATTTACATATCTCCTTGTTTTGTTCCCTTCTATCCTGACTTAGATCAGCCACCTTCAAAGAAATTTAAATTGCCTCAGCCCCCCACCCTCGTGGATTTTAACTGTGTCTAGGGTTCAATTAAAGTTGCCATCGGACTAACAATTGAGTAACACTTCTGCACCAAATTATTTCACCAAAAAATCATTAATTGCAGGCAAGCCGGCAAAAAAATGCAGCCGTGTGTACAAACAAGAACACATCCGAATTCTCTGGTAGTTCAAGGTGTTACTCACAAAATTTGACAACACCAACATCATGACCTAAAAATATGAAAATAAATTATAAGTGCATAATGTTGAATGCAAACCTGGGCTTGTAAAACACAGAAAAGAGTGTTCCAGTGGAAATGGCATGAGATGCAGTGGCCAGAACACCAAGATGCATACTGTGACTGGATATAACAGAAGATGGCATGTTGCTTTGTTGTCTCATGAGCCTCCTAACTCCAACACGCAGCTCTCCATTTTCACCTCTGGAATATAACACGCAAGACAAACAAATCACAATCATTAACTACACTAAGCAACAACAAAAAATCAACTTTTAGTCCCCAGGAGGAGGGAAGGAGGTGCTTCTACTAGTTATTAACTTACCTTAGGAATATAAATGCATCACCAGCCACCAATTTTTTGGAACTAACAAAGACACTCCACCCAGTGGTAAGTAAGTGGCGCCTAGGTTGCCCTGGAAATTATTGTGTTCAGTCAGGAGCTCACTGACGGTATAAATATCAAAATCTTAAACTCTACTGATCAATAAAAGAACAGGTGTGTCTGTGTGTGAACGAACAAATATTAGAACACTAACAAGACTGTCTAACAGACCCTTTCCAGCACAAAGTTATAATCAAATTGATTACTGGTTGCACCAGAAATTAATAATGAGGATAATCACTGTAACACAACAAAATCAACAGGCCATGCATTGATAAATTAAGATGGCAAAATAACTGCACCTAAATTAAAAACAAAAAACAGAGAACATTTCTTTTCTGCTAGGAGAAGTTTCACGAGTTAACCAGCTATTGGTTAACTTGAGATATCATAGACTAGTAGACACCTATAGATTAACTTGGAAAGTTGAAGTCTCCGTCCAAGTACAATTCTGGAGAATCTTCTTCTACTAAGCAAAGCTCAGCATTACAAGAACAGTCAGAAAATATTTTTTACTTCGAAACAACCATCCTATCTCACACAAGCAGTGAAAAAAGCTCCTGCTTAGACCGCAGATAGTTTTGTAATGATAATACTTAAGAAATAATCAAAAAATTCTACCATCCTGTTCCTTCAGTAAATTTAATATGTAGACATATGTAATGCTCCAAGCTAAACTGCATCAGACAAATATATTAAATTTTCATTGATATTCTATTTATCAGCTAGCCAAAACTGTCTGAAATTACATATCAAACTCTACCAGGTTGTAGCTTAAAAAATGTTTGAAAAAATAAAGAAAGATAGACAGCTACTTACCTCGAAAAATATGTCGAAAATGCCATTCATTCCCATGCAAATCAGTTGCAACCAATTCTTGCCATGGTGGCTGCTGAGACATATCCTGAGCAAAGCATGGGAATTATAAGAGTGGAGGTCAACTAAAAAAAAACATTATCAAGTGTCTTAAATATGGTGTTTGAAAAGAAGCAACTAACCAGTGGTGGAAGACAATCATCAGCATGTCTTCGAAGAACAGAAAAACCTCCATGGGTGCTGGTGTCAGAAGCAGTAAGCGTTTTACAAAAGGAATGGACTGTGCACCTCTGAGGTTCAGGCAGAGGATCATCAGCGCTTGTCACCTCACTTTGCTAAACCAACAATGCAGGGAAAAATAAGACAGGCATAAAAAGAGACAAAAACTACGAGAAAGTTAATAGGCAGAAAGCAGTTATGACTGGAAAAAGATTTGAGAGATTAATTAGAAGGGGAAAAGGGTTTAACTGAATGGATTATGTGAAAATTAGCTGAATAAAATAGAAAAATAAAAGAGCACTCACATCAGGTTCGGGAAACAAAGTTATCTGTGCATATACTTCATCTGTTTCAGCTTCAGCCTACACAATTAAGATAAATATAATAGTATTCATTGTAAAGCATGACCAAATCCTAAATAACTAACTGACAAGACCCAAAAAAAAGCATGTGTTACGTGCCCCCTTTTTAGATCTGGTGTAGTACTTTACTACTAGTAGTGAGGCTTGGTCAGGTTTCCTGAGTTTATCTTGGCAGATAGAAACTCAGTTTATGGATGCTTTGAGGGATCCAATACCTCCTAGGTAAGCAATTCAAGGTGTCTGGGCCTCCTTAGTTCAACACAAGTTGAATAGGTAAAATTCTGCATACTTTATTCCATAATTTCCAAACTATAAGTAGTCTCTGATAGCAATACAACTGAAAAGGAAATTAATTAAAAGGACAAACATGATCCAGGAATTAAGG